>VTPC01001158.1:261972-328587 GCA_011009095.1 Ignelater luminosus
TATCACAAGAATTTTCTTAGGTTGATTTCCTGCATGAAATGGAAACGTTTTGCTTGATTTATTTGATGACTGTAGAACAATATGAAATTAAATGTGGTTTACTTCCACTGATAAATGTTCTGTTTCATATTCGACTACCTAAACACACTTAATTATTTGCTGTATATCTAATGTTTGACAACCTTGTTCCATAAAATCCACAAAACTTGCATACTCCAGTTCAGTACTACTGATTTAATTACATAGAGCTAATTAAAATCGTTACCAAAGTTACAATTGTAATTTTAACAACATCCGATGTTACAAGCTGATGAATGTTCTAATATAAACTGACTAGTAATTCTTAGCTAGAACAATTGAGTAACTTATCGACTATTTCTAAGGGAAAGGGCTAAGTTAAGATTTTTGATTCGACCAAACTATAATATCCCTAACTTTGCTGACTAAGCCAGATAGGTTATGCGGTATTTGTATGAATCTTTGTCTTCAACTTGATTCAGATGTTTTCAACCTTCTTGTTTAGGCGATGTCCCAAATTTATAATTCACTATTTGGAAATTTTGAAGAATCACTTGAGCCGTCCTCGTAATTCTAGTAAAATTCAAATGCCTGATTAACCCAAAAAGCCCTAGGATCTCAAGACTAACAATCTTTTTGAAAGTAAGTCAACTTAATTTGAACTCAAACTTTGGGCTAGGTCAAACAGTGACGCGATTTAACAATTTGCAGCAGTATTTTAAAAGTGTTGAAATGTTGAAATCATCAATAAGAAAATCATTAAGGAAAAAAGAAATTAATAAGTTGAGAAGAAAAATACTTACTCAAGATTTTGAGAGCCATATAAGTGAACCATTCTTAAAGAGCCAATCGATTTAGAACTTACGGCCAATTCAAGAACTTTGAGTTGAGTAGTTAGTCGGAAAGCCCCGTAAGTGTAAAGAGTACGATAGATTCGAAATGTCCAATAATACAGATCCAAACAGCTTAGGGCACTATTTTGAAAGTAGGGCTTCTAATTCTAGTTTTGAAAGGAGCTGCGAAATAGCCTGACTTAAATTTTACACTATCCCAGTTTGAATAACTTTCAGTTCGTTCAATATAATATCGACTAATACCACTTGGCAATCTAACCTAATCCAGTATAGATATCTTTTACTATCTTAAAAAGAAAACTGACCCAACCTAAACCTTGACTTTGCCAATTGTTGTTAGAAGCAAAAATTTGCCTTAGCATTGGAGAAAAGTTAATCGAGTTTGGCATTAGACAAAATTCAGAGATCCAGTTTTCCAAATATAAGAAAAGTACTCAACATTAAGCGAGTCTTTTAAAACGACGTTTGCGATCTATTTGGGATGGGAGTTAGTTTTAGGAAGGCGTCCAAAATTCAAATTCTCTTTTTTTCTGTATGGGTGCAAGAAGCGTTGTTAATTACGCTATCAACTGAAAGTCGTACTTCTATGTCCAACCACTTCATTTTCTTCAATTGTGATATCCCGGTATTTCGCAAAAAGATTTAGGAGTTTATGTCAAAAATTAAACATGTTCTTCTTGCTTTTCTCTTAATCAAAAAATTATTACGGATTAGTGATATTTTAATTGCTTACAGACAATTTCGGGCCTTTGGCACAATGTGTTTAACTAAAGGTGTGGGTCAGTTGATCCGTGCAGTAGCACTGCTCGATAAGTTCAGAGAACCATAATGAATGGAATTATGGATACCGACCACTTTGAAACAAAAACGGATATTCTTAAACAGATCTTGAATAATGTATTCTCCATCTATTCGAAAGTTATTTTATAATATTTGAAGTATGTAACGAATCCCGGAATGCAAGGTCAAAGTGGCCCAACTTGGCCCGGAGTCTGTGGATATTTCGGCCGTCGTATAATGACATAACATTGGTTTCTTGTACCTAACAAAAGTTTGTGATTTTTGATTTCAGCCCTACTTGGGTCCCAAACTGGTTTGGCTCTGAAATCTCTAGATCAATGCAATATTTGGTAACGACAGATTTACGACTTTCTTCCTCTTTATTTAGTTAGGTATCAAGATGTCAAAAAAGATTTCATCGAAGTAGTCCAGGGGAAAAGTTACGGATGGTTAGAATCATAAAAACTGGCAGGTACAATTTGACTAATCAGGTGACATAGTATGCTGTGTAGGAAGCGCCTGTTAGAATATCAGACATGCATTTATGAATGTCTTTGTCTGTCATGGCACGGTTTGATGAAATGTTTTTTGGATCACAAGGTACGTATCCATTGAAAAAAGCCTTTGGAATTTGAACTTTTCTTCATAACTGATTTTACTTAGAAAATCACTTTATATCTTTTTTTATTTTTAAGATTTTCGCTCTGAGCGACGTCGAGTTTGTTGCCTATCCTTGAATCTAGTTATTAAAAGGCCTACTTCACACATCTGCACCGGGACCTGTGATTTTTACCTTTCGCCTCTGGATTTGTTTTTGTGGACAGCTGACAGTTGTGTTCTTGAATGTGTGCTGCGTTTAAAAAACTGTATACGTGGCTTTTGTAAATAAATTCAGGGATCGACGCCACTAGCACCGTAACAAATTTTAGGATCCTGGGAGTAAAAATTGGAAAACAAATCCCGAACCCGAAATTTAGATTGTCTGTTTACCATACCTGACTTCAATCGATCACGTGAATTTAAAATAAAAATTAAATAATGACATTGTTAACTACACTGTAAGCAAAATTAGTAGAGTTAAACAACCAGCAAACCAAATTCCCTATAAGCTTGTAATAAAACTTGCAGTAACAGTATGTTCAAGATGCCTTTGACTGAAATGAATTTTCCCGAACGCTCTAAGGAATTTTCAAAACTCAGTTGAGAAATGACAAAAGTGTGACTATTTGAACTGTAGACCATAACTTACAAAGAACGGTTGTTTTTAGATTTTGCACATAGTATTTGGGTTCAGATCAACTAAGATCGTCAAATTAAGAGCTAAAACATAAAGTGATTTAAGAATTTTAGTTGTTAAATTTTTGGGATAATAATCCTTAAGGGTTGGAAAATCTTCCTATGGAAAGGAATTCCACGAATTTGCCATCGGAAAATCAAAACCAGACACTAGATGTATTTGCTGATAAATCACAGTTCATCGCGTTAACAATATAGTACGTAAGTATCTTTCAAAGGATTGCTTTTAAAAGATTCTAAGGAACTATGAAAGCATCTGAGATATCTTAAAAAATCGTAAAAAAGGTATGCACAGGTAATCTGATGGAAAATGTTTCCCAATTTTTTTTTGGGAGGGTAGTGGAATTTATTAAAACCGAAAGTGGGGGATAGGCACAGCAAGGTTGGTGCACTGGTGTTGAGTTTTTTTCTGTATTTCGATATGGAAGAAATGTTAAAATGATTTTTCAAAAATTTTAGGCATGCACTAAAGTAGGGATAACTTCGAAGAGTGGGTATATCTGAAGCTTTTCTGCTACTGTGAAATCTGTATATTAGTGTAAAATCCTGTACAAGACATTAAACTAGGATTACAACATTTATCTTACAATAAAAGAATCTTTAGTTAGTTTAGAGGTCAATATTTGCCTAACAAATAAAAAAATAAATCTAACAAGTATATACTAGTTGTCTATTTCTAAGTTTTATATTTTACCAATATGAAATTGTTATTGACTGATTCTAGTTTTTGCAAATGCTAGATGAGCAACTCTATTTCTATGCAATCAGTACTATTCAAACTTCAATCAAAATTCAAAACACGTAAAAGATAACAACATCCTAGTAATTCTTCTCTGCCATTGCGCTTTATCATAATTCACAGTTAGAATGGCGTTCACTCTTCCGATATTCCTCAAGGTTTGTTTCAGCAGCATACAATATTGCTCGCATAAATATTATTAAAAAATTTTTGAACTTGTAGATGCCATAGAATCTTAGTATGACCCATTAGACTGAAGTAAAAAAACAGCAAAAACAGTAGCAAAGTGAAATGAACAATTAATTTTTAAATTTGTAAAAAAGCGTTCTTAAAGTTTTCGCGATTGCAAATTTTAATAAGTAAAGCATTTCATTCAACACAATTAAAAACAAGGGCAAACAAGTTCAAAAAGAATTTGATAGATGGAGCAATGTTGTGATACGCGAATAATGCATTTTCTACGTATTTAGTAGATTGATGTAATTATAGAAATATTTTGTCAAAAAAGCGCAGTTTCATTAAAATGAAATTCTGTTATCTATAAATGATTTTTGAGTGAATGCATCGCATAGAGTCATGCATGTTAAGTATGGGTTTAGGTATGACAAGTATCCGGTTACCAAGCGTTGCACACCTGTGTGGCTAATCGCGACCTGACACTGTGTTTACACACAGAAACGTATGCACCGATTTTTCTTTTCGGTAAATACCAATTGTAAGTGCTATTGTTAGCTCGGTTGCTTGCAAACATATTTCTAACTGATCTGTATCATCTACCAAAGAAAAACGTGTGAAACAATCAAACGTTACTGTTTCATATCTCGATTCTATTTTTAAATGTGTTATTTATAAAACTAAATGCAGCTACATGCACCATTTTACTTCAAGTGTAGCTTTTCGAATCGTAATGTATTCGATTTTTGTTCCAGATTTTGCAATACGTGTATCATATCTTACGTGATAAGAGACCTGTTTATTACTCGAACTAATCAATTCAAAGCATACAGATCAACCACGGTTCTAAAATTTGAGATACGATGTGAAATTCTACATAACGATATCTTTATGTTGTATGTTCTATCTTGTAAACAGTTTTTATGACCTATAGCTTTACATACATCCAGTGAAAAGACACGATGTTTTTTCAGCACATAATAATAGTGCAAACCTCAATAACGTCACAACTTCAAGTAGCTTTCGTATTAACAAAAGTTAAACAAAAGTAAATCATATCTGACTTTTTAAATAGTCAAATACTAATAATGCAGCTGCAGAATACAATAAATATTTCACCGAGAATAAGAGCATTTGAGACGTTAAAACAAAGATTGTACTTTATGTTCTCCATTAAAAAGGGCAGAAGTATTATTAGTAAAAAGATTTTATTTTTTTAATCCTTTGTTCTTCAAAGGGGTTTTAAGATCGAAAGTAACCGTTAAAAATCTTGACTATTGATAATAAGAAAAATGAGAATCGTAATTGTACGAGAATTTATAGAATTAATGATTCATTCACTTTTTATGATATTGATTACGATGAGTCGTATATAGAACAACTAATATTGAAGAAAAACCATTTCACATGCTTGTGATTCACTTTAGTCTCCTCATTTAAATTAAATTAAAAAAATTTGAATTTACCTAAAGGTTAGGATACGCTTCTATTTTTATTTTTTCATTTTATCTAAGAACGTCTAGATAACAAAAACCCATCTTTTCATGCACTTCCCAATAAACAAAAGTAAACAATCCGCCTCTTTGTAAATTCACGCGTTTCCGGTGTAAACGCATCCCCTTGGTAGGCACCTGCCACATCAACGGCCCACTGTGATCTTTACAGATCTAGACAGATACGTATTCAGATACCGATTCGAATGATGATCGTATTATTTTTCACAAACCTCATGCTTTTATTTCTGAATCTTAACAACTATCCCTTTCTCAATGAACATCCTGTGTTCCTTTCAGTTTTGCCGGAGATTTTTAGAATCCTCATTTCCCTGAGAGGGGAGGATTATTGTCGTTCATTATTTCGAAAACAAAATCTATGATATCGTTCATAAATGGGAATAAAATTAATGACACGCGCTTAATTTATAGTTCAATTGTTTCGTTCCGGTAAAATAGTGCAATAAAAAATTGTATTTATCAATAATTAGCTTGTTGTTTTGTTCCTAGAGGTATTTTAAAATGAACTCCATAGTTTAAACGCGATAAACACGATTTTTAAACATCGCAACATGTAATTCTGGGATCTCATAGTAATAAAAGGTGCCTCTTGTTTACAGTTTAAAGCACGAAACGATGCCAAATGGTTTATGTGAACTGCCTTGTTAAATTTCTTAATTGACGCCATAATTTTTTTTAATCGTTTATAGGTCTTACCTTATAGGTTTGATAACGTAACAATATAACGATACTAATTAAATGTGAATATCGCATCAAGGTTTCCTTTAGAAATAATTTCTAGTGGAAAAATAAACAATTTTAAAATGAAATGATAAAATCCACTTATTTTTCTTGCTTTTTTTTTCTTTTTTTTTTTAATTAAGAATTATTCATATCTTTTGGAATTTTAGAATTATAGATAAAATTAAAACATGTTTGTTTCCAAGTTTATTTTTTGTCTCTGTCCTTTCAATTGTACTTTACAAAGTTTTTATCGTTTTTGTAGATAACTAAAATTAATAAAATCATCAGGCATTAATATACATGCATACAAGACTCTCCATAAACGAAACTTAATTGAATATTCTGCACGTTTGCCATACTTATAGTGGGTGGGCTAAAAGTAATCAAACTTTTTTACAATTAACTTACAATTGAATGATCACCGCTTCAATTTAATAAATAAAATATCTATTTAGAAAAACATCTATTTTAAGACTAAAATTCAAAAATTGAAATCAATGAATCAGAACCGCATACAAGTAGAAAAGAATAACAAGATTTTTATTTTTATTTTCTAATAAGGCTACAAAATGATAAGAAGGTTTTGATCTTTACTGGGCAGAATTTCTTGCCAGATTCTTCTCAACACAAACATTATTTAAAAGTCACTTTAAGCCTACAGAAGAAACTTCATTTCACAGTATTAAAATAATGATAACAATTACGTGTTTTGACTTGGTCAAACAGCATTTAACCAAAAGAAATGTAGTACATGTAAATTAGTATTAAATTAATTAAAGTTAGTAAAATTTTCAAAACCTTTCGTTTTTTTTGCCTTTATTAGAACAAAAAGCGCTAATGATTACATTAAAAGTTATAATAGACAAATAGCACTAAGGAAGTAAAGGGCAAGATTAAAGAGCTGTCTGTACACAACATGTCTACTTATTAGCACACCAAAACTTTTCAGTCACATCTCATTTGCTTGCCGTCTATTGAGAAGAAAAAGAAATCAAGACTAAAAAACTAAACTAAACTAAATTACAAAAAAAAATACAAACTAATTACTTGGGAAGTCAAAATTCTAGTTGATATTAAAAAATCTATGATCTTTTTCGACATAACATATTCTTTTGCCAATGTTTGTAGAATCTCTCAGTGCAATGCTCCAAAAGTATAGATTCAGACTAGCAACTTGAAAGTCAAATTTGGAAAACTTTAGAAGAGACGTTTCATCATAAAACTAAAGACAATATGTTTAGAGAAATTCAGTTTTGCAGAATCATAGTCCTAAGGTAAAATCTCTCATTTGGAACAAAAACAAAAGGTTGGCAGAATCAAAAAAAGAAAAGGAAGGTCTAAAGAATAAAATGCATACATAAAACATATTGGCTCGAAATTTTAGTATGAGTTGATTACAATATACTATACTTTCGGAATATCTTGCTATTATTCTGCGCTGTGGTTGACGAAATCAGCTGTTCTGACATTTTTTTCAAATAATAATAATAATGTTGTCAAACAACAAACAAAATAAGAAACTAATTCACTCTCTGAGCATCTACCATTAATATAGACAATTCTAACTGTATCGATTGGCTGTCTTTCAAGTTCTTTGGGCCACAAGAACATTTTATGCCAGAAGTGAATTGCCAAATTATATCTAGATGTACTTTATGTATGTATTTTTGCTATTTTAGTATCATTAATTAAACACACCAAATATTAAAAGGAGTAGCGTTATCTAACATTTGAAACATCGAGATCGCCAATCGAAAGTCCAGATTTCTTTTTATTTGTAGTTTACATAGGAATAAATGAATGGATGAGGAGAAGATAGTTTTGCAAAACAAATGAATGCTTGACAAAGACTGTTTTAACTATGAGAATGAAACTTGGCATGTAGATACTATCTATATTGTCTTCAAGCACGTAGCATATAAAAGGAAGAAAATGTTAATTTCAATGGTAATCTTGACCCCATTCGTATGGGTTTTCTCAGGACAGTGCTGGTTTTTGAGTAAGCTGTGCTGGTCCTTTATTATTTGTGTCTAGACGAAATTTAACAACTGCTATTCTTCTTATTTTTCTGGAAATATTTGGTTTTGAATGCTTTAGTATCTAACAAATATCTAGATAGCAGGTTATAGGTTTTGAAGACATAAAAATTCTAATAAACTAATCTTTAAATCAGGGCCTTTTACGGTTTACGAGATTCTTATAGGATGCAGTTTGATCAAACTTATTTAATGCACTTGACAAAACTTACTAGTGCATTAAATTATTGGTACTTAATAGTAGAACCTCTAGCCGTACTGCCGTAAGTATTTTGTGTGACTTAGACTCGAATATGTCCCAGCTTTGAACGAAAAGAGTATGATCATTCTAATAGTAACACCCAAATACGTTGCGATGTCAAAATCTACCGGGATGCTAAATCAGTAGACGTTAACCAAGCCATTTGTGGTGGGGCTGTCGGGTTTTATGTTTCACCACTAATACTGTGTTCAATGGTCGAGCTTTGCCCTCTTTCGGGAGGTTCTTAAACTGTTATATATAACAATATATCGTCATCTGCTTGTTAGGGAGATGTGGCTAACAAAACTAAAGTTCTTCACAGTAAGATCCAAATATGTTGGGATGCCAATATTTAAAGGAGATACAAACTCGGTTGAATTACTTAAAGATAGCTTATATAGTAATAGATTTGGGCTTCGTTCTAGTCACTACCATGATTTTGCAGTCGTCCAACTCATCCATCTAAGGTGCGACTTGTACTTTTCAGCAGAAATTAAGGTTCATCCAATATATAAGACAAGTATAAGTTTAAAAGAACGTTTGAATTTTCAACGAACTCCGAAGGAATCGTTACTGAATTTGCGAAATCTGTCTGTATGTATATCTGTCCGCATTTTTTGTCAAATTTTGAAATTTTGACTTCAGATTTGGATTCTACATCAAAAACTAAAAACAATGTGGTACCTTCGTTTTTTAATAACTCTTCGGGAATATGGTCAAAATGGCCGCCAAAAATTGAAAAAGTAACAAAACAGTCATGCTTTGCATTGCCAGATGTTTTCTTCTTATATTTCCCAATAACGATTCTGATCGGAAATTAGCTTTGCCTTCAATACTCTTGCTGACTTGAGAATATTTTGTATTAGCACATACTAAATAATGACAGGGTATTATTAAATACCTAGCAGTGTAGAAAACAATTTATTGATATCTTAGAGGCCTTTTTATGTAGTTAATTAGATCGAATACTTGAAAAAAGTTTTGAAGAACATACAGAAACTCTCCAGTTTGAATAATGTCCAAAGACATGTAAAAATATTCTACTTTCTTTTACTAAAACAAAAAGGATTCGAGACATCATTTATGATTGTAACACATTTTTTCTATCTAAGGACTGGAACTAAAATTATCTGCCTTAGATCTTATCGAATCGCCTAAATATAAAACAAAACAGTGCAATGATAAACAATGCACGAGTAAGCTATGAGTTTGACAGTTTTCGGTTGACAATTTTAATGTTATCTAATTTACCCAAAGAAATGGGTGGGCAACAAGAAGAATGTCGTCAATTAATTATGGAACTATACCGAACAAATAAAAATTTGTCAACTTTAACTATTGCGAAAAAAGTTGGAGATTGCGTCGAACTGTGCAGTCGGTTATTAGAAGTGTCAAAAGCTTTATTCTAATCTATCAGAAGAAGGCGCAAGGTTGTCCAAAAGATCCCGCTTCTAAGACGTAAGAGAAGAAAGTGTTGTGTGTGCTGCAAGAAAAAATATCAATGTCAATAAGGGATATAGCAAAGAAATGTAATACCAGTAACACAATGGTACAAAGAATAAAGAAAAGGAATTCCTTTAAGACATACAAGAAGCCTAAAAGGACTCAAGAACAATTAAAAAAGGCAAAGCTTCGCGCTAAATTATTCTATAATACCGTTCTAGGGCATTCAGAAGTCTGCTTAGTTTTAGATGTCGAATCCTATTTTAAAATGGACTTTTCCACGCTACCGGGCCCACAATTTTATACCGCTAGGTCTGGTAAAGTTTTGACAAAGAAGGAAACATCAATTTCTATTGAAAAGTTTGGGCGAAAGGTGATGGTTTGGCAGGCGATATGTCAATGTGGTTTGCGAAGCAAACCATTCTTTACACCTGGGACTATCGACAGTGCAACATACATAAGAAAATGTCTTCAGAAAAGATTATTACCGTTTTTAAGAACCCAATAATCACTAATATTATTTTGGCCTGATTTGGCCACGGCCCATTATTCATCTACTGCCGTAGAATTTCATAACAAAGAAAACATTGACTATGTGCCAAAAGAACTAAATCCGGCTAATTCTCGCGAAATTCGTCCCATTGAGTGGTGTTGGACACTAATTAAGAACAGATCAAGGAAAAATGGTAAAGCTACGAAATACTTGGATGAATTTAAAAAACAATGGCAAAAACAATCAAAAGAGGTTAAACAAGAAGTAATCATTAATTTAATGCGGCGCCTTAAAGATAAATAATAATTTGATTAAACAGCAATTATTGTCAAGAAGGAAATGTTACAAGTTATATTCATTAAAGTAAATAAAATTACTTTATTTTGCAAAATAGATTTGTTTTTATAAATATTTTTCTAAAGCAGATAATTTTCGTTCCAGTCCTTAGTTTGCTTGTAAGCTAATGGTGGCTCCTCGGCCCAAAATTCACCCTTCTTTACCGCGATCTAGGTTTGGGAAGTTCCAGGTTCAATTCCCGGCATGGATGGTTCCCACTAGGTTTTCTATGGTTTTCCTTTGTGGTTTAGGCAAATATCGGAATAAAAGTTTTGATGTCGTTAATCACCTTTCACCGTTAAACGACACTAACTGCACTCATTCTTATTGCATAAATCAAAAAATTGTTCTAGATTTATTTGTACTAACCATATACCTATTAAAGGGGAATACTGCGGGTGCTTGTATAAAAACATACCGCAACCAACTTGCCAACAAACAAAGTAAGATGCAAGGAAAAGCGAATAAAAAAAAGCGTGCCTTAAGGTTTGGGCGCATGCACTGAATTTTGTTAGAGACTAGTAGTCTCTACCCTAGGTGAGATGTCATTTGAGACGCATGCGTCTAAAGACGGATGAGCGTATTTTCCATCGCACTTTCATGCCAAGTACTTCCTTTTCTAACCCCGCAATATTCTCCTCTAATATGTATATGGTACTAACTTTATAAATTAACCGATGCACAGTGGCTGAAAACTCTTTTCTGGCAAGGGTTTAAAGATTCATTATTTCATTAAAAAGTTCAACTAAAAGGTGTTTTGAGATGATGAAGCAAAATGTACCATAATTCTAAGGTTCACTGTTTTTTAAGTTGACCATATGAGAACGTTTTTAAAAATATTTTGAAGTAACAGAAATTAAAATCTACTCGGGAGCTTACTGAAATCAACAAAGTAAAGTTCATTATGTGTTTGATTTTGCAGTGAAATTAGCGATTGGGACAGTTTCCTGAATCAGATTTTGAAGATTTGTTTACAAATTTGTAACAAATGACGATAACTTTTCTAACTCTGCTATCCGCAATCATCCAAAGCTAAACCTTCAATAATTGCTTACAATATAGAGAGCAAATATTTCATCAGATCACATCTGTGGGTTGTAATCATAGAATTAGACTTGCTTCTCATCTATGCGTATTCAAAAAAATTGCAACAATTTTGATTCAAATCTTTTTAATTTTGTTATGACCAAATCTGTGATGTATGCTGTAAAGAATAAAATACCCGGTTTGTATTAAAAATTTGAAAATGCTGAGAAGATTTTGTATCTCTCGTTGTTTGTATGGTCATTTATTACCAGTATTGATAAACGACAATAATAAGGCGTTTGCTAGAAGAGATAAGACGTAACTATTAGAAAAATAACGTGCATCTGGACGCCGGGTGGGAAATGAATGAAGGTGTACTTGCACTGCCCTATAGTTAAATTTCTGTTTCTAGACAAATCCTATATTAGGTCAAGGTTATTTCAGTTTTTATTAATATTTGTGGACTTGCAACTATAACCAGTTTGCTGAACTATTATCAATTAAACATGTACTAGTTTAATTGGGTTAATTTAAGTTTCAGTTCTAATCAGGAAATTGTGGTTAATCCAATTATGTTTCTATCTTAGGTATTAATTTTTGGTTAAGTATTCAAAAGGAACGTTTGGACAATTGGTCTTCACGAAATTTGTGCTCTCTGGGTGTAAATCTCAGTAACCGAAAGCGAGATGAGTATTAAGTCCTAATACCAAACCGATAAAATAGAAAATGTCAGACACTGTTAGTTAAACTGCACCAACTAAACAGAATAATTTAATGAAAATCAGGCAAAGACATCCAACGCTGCAGTTCACTTTTTTAACTTTTTATGTTTAGTATCGAAAGGTACAACTGATTACATACTTTGAAATATGGCATCAGAATTATACGATAGTCACTGTTTATAGCATAGCGAATTGCGCGCCTTCAAGAAATCCAAAAAATTTTTTGATGTGGAAGGAAGATTTTTTGGCCTACAATGTATGAGTCAAAGTTGTAATTCTGAAGCATTACATTTAACGTAACTAATTCATATGAAATTAATGGGAAGAATTATACCAAGAGCCGAACTCATCAACTGATTCGTCAAGGGATAAAAAATATGGAAGACCATATTTTTAATCATATTATCAACTGGTCGAAGTCACAGTTCTTTTGTAACAATTGTGCAAACTCACACAAGGGCTAACTAAATGGGCAAATTTGAAGACTAGATATTGAGTAACAACTGTCCATAGTAAAGACATTCATTCCCTTTTGCCAGTTCAATGGATTTTTATTAATATATTTAGAGACATTATGAATCTGATCTGATTTCAAGACTTTATTGGTTCGCACTGTATATACTTAACTGAATTAAAAATTGCTTTACCATTTTCCCTTCTAGTTATTTTTTATTTCTTTTACATTTCACATCTGATTTACTTAAATTTCATAAAGTTACAGGTTTTCGTCTTAATGTTATCAAGATTTGCAGTATTTGACAGAATAATGTACTATTAAGTTAATCAGTGAAGAAAGGAAAATTTTACTGTTTTTAACTACGTTAAGGAACGTTTTAAAAGATTAAAAATTTAAATGAGGTTAGACGTGTGTTTTCTTTTTAGATTACTGTTTCTTATCATCTGAAATTTTAAAATTGTAAATGATACTGAAACATGTTCTGTTTCCTTCTGTGTGTGTTACCATGTTTTTGCATACGTTATTTACTACATGCTGAAATTTGCCACCCTTTCTATTTAAATAATTACAAGATACTAGACGTAAAAAGAAAAAAAAACTGGGTAATAAAGTGAAACTCAACATTTAATTTTAATTTATTTTCTGATGATAAAAATCCATATCAATTTGAATTTGTAGTTTTTTTATTAGTGTACTATAGTAAATTAATTGAAATGATGTATTTTTGAAAAAAAAATAAACAAAAATCTATGAGCGTATAAATATTTTAATCCGTTTATTCACTTGAGAAACTGGAAATGTGAGTTAAAAACAATGCCTAGAATAAAAAGACACATAGACGAATGTTAATAATTAACGCTAAGACATATGGAGCAATCAACAGGGTAAAATCAAAATTAATAGTAAATAATACTCAAGCAAGTAAATTTCCCTCATTGTAGTATTTTCCCATATGAAACTGCATGAGATTTTATTAAAATTTACAATTAGACCACTAGGTCATTTGGAAATTATTTGATTTTGGATGACCGCAACTGGATATCTTCTGAACCCCACTTTTTGTAACCAAGCTTTATGCTTATGCAAAACCTTTTGCGACAATTTAACTAAAGGCTTTTAGTGCTTTTCTTTATTTAGGACACTTAAAAAATGACACCCATTATAAGTACCTATAGTTTTGTAGTGTCCAAAGCAACAATTAGCGTTTTAGATAAACTTTCGAATGTGAATAAAAATGTAAAAAAATTATTGCAATACAAATTTCTACAGAACCCCAATTAATAAATCTAAATCTCAATTTAGCAATTTATGCTTCTTTTGTCTGTCTTTCGGTTGTGAGATAATCTAAGTTTGCTACATTTTGGTTTCCATTTTTAATTAGAAAAGTTATTAACCTTAATCTAAATTGCCCTTTTATACTCAAATATATTAAAAGACAAAGATGACAATGAGTTTCAAATATTCCTCCGAAAAATTGAATGTCAAAACGTTTCAAGAGTTGAAACTGAAGCTTATTTCAAAATTATTTCCTTTTCAGTTTTCTCATTAACCACCTCATTTGATTCTACATTAACAAAGCAATTTAATTCTCCAACAGAAAATCTAAAATTGATTCCCAAAGATATTCTTGATGGAACCGTTTCTTACTTGTTTATTAAGATTTTAAATTCTTTTTGGAAATGATGAGAAAGTGAACGATGTTTCTTTCGAATAGTAATAGTGGTGGGTATTCATGGTGTGCGTGCCAAAAGAAGTAATTTGATACATCTCAAATTAACCATAGGTATGTCCATTGATAAGACAATGTCAAACAATACTTTTACAATAAGATTCAGATATTAGCATTATCTGTATTTAAAAACTTGACTGCGCGCAGCAAATTGATATAATATCGCAATTTCACGGTAATAAAGAAATGGTTAGATACATGTAGGTTTATAAGCATGTAAAATGTAATGGAATTTATCATTATAAATAAATAAGAGGATGTTTCTTCGCGATTGCCCTTCGTTGCTTCACACTATGATAACGTTTACATGCGAAACAATTGCACATCGGCATCCCGTTGGCAAATCAAACATTCTTGTGTGTGAGTGTGTAAGCATATGGAAATTATTTAAATGAATAGGATTCTTCAATCAAAAATAAATCATGGGTAATTTAAATTATCAATGGAGTACCTCACCGACGAAATTAACAGGAAAAAATAATTTCAAAGTTGAATGAAAACCTACCCACTAACACATTTTTTAATGACAATTGACATTTTAATTTCTACTATTTGACGAATTTGTCACTTAAATCTATAACATAATGGTTTCTTAATAGACTCATAATTTAAAAATCAAAATATCTCACTTTAGAAACAACTGAAAATTGAATTACCTAATAAGAATTTCCTTTTAGCTATTAATTCGTTAATACATACAAAACAGTAATTACGGAAATTCTTACCTTGAGCCGTAACTCTTCTAGCGACAGATTTGGATCTCATCGTAAAAACTCAAAAACTTAATGTATTAACCACTTGGGGCTCAAGACCGGGCTTCATATCCTGATCAGAGCACTACCCGCAGCGAAGTCAAGACGGCTGTGGACGGAGACAATGAGAAGCGCGATCGTCTTTTTTCATGCACATTCAGACCAATCACAGGCCACCATTCGCTGTCATGTTTTATCACTTCTTCGAGGCGACTGTGCTGTAATTTTTGATTTGGATCGCGGTTTTCAACCGACATTATCACTCACCTACGCTCTATGTTTCTCTCGGTTCCACCTGACTACAATCCCATAAAGTCATCCCGTTTCGACGCGTATGATTTTCTACCGTGGAGTTACGTACGTCTATTCGCGTCCTTTTGTGTTTGCGCAATTGTTTGCGCATTGCTCCGCCTCGCGAGATGCCACGCCAGTGGAGGCGAGATAAGAGCATCACGGTCGATACTCCGGGACATTCCGGGTATTCTCCCGGACTCTCATCCCGGATTCCGACCTCGAGGCTGTGTACCCACCAGCCGGCCCGATTTTGATGCATACATAATGTGCTTGCTTGTGCGCCGCGCTGCTGTTCCTGCTGCTGCTGCTGCTACTGCTTACGTTTCTCCTGCTGTTTATTTTCGCCCCCTCGCCACCGCAGATGCCGGTGGATTGTTTGCGGTTCAACTCGGGTTAATTGTTTCGGGACTGAATTAACCATCTTCGCTTTAATTACTTTTAATTGCCTGAAGATATACAAACAAACTTTCCTATAAAGTAAATCGGAAATTAGGGTACAATTTCGTTTTGACAAGGAAGTTAAATCAAAATTAAAAGGATTAGATTAGATACAGGGTAAAGTGAGCTTCGAGTAACAAATCCTTTTTGTTATCCTTGCTCATTTGTCTTCGCGTTTCCTTTGTTCGGCGCGGCAAGGACTACTACGACCGGTCGTTACTATGTTAATGTCATGCTCATAATTCCTCTATGTTTGTATTTATCATGTTCATTAATCGCTGAATGATTTGTTAGGCTCTAAGTGAAATAATTAACTTCAATTATGCGTGTGCCATATGTAACTTGCAACCGACCGATATGTATAAGTTTAATACCCAGTATTTTACATCAAACATACATTAAACATCTTGTTGTTAAACAGTGGCGAATTCCTGTTCTTGTAAATTGATTTCGACTCGTGATGAAAAGACCTTGGGTGAAAACGCACGTTCACAAAAACGCCGTTCAATTTTTTCTCTTTTTTTTTGAAGAACGCGCATTATTATAATCGCGATATCGGTGAAGGAGTTCATGTCGGGATTGTCACGGCAGAGGGCGTGGATGGCGGTCATCAGTCATAACGGCGTATCTGCCCCATTGCGTGACACTCACCCTATCTCGGCACACTCGGATCTCAAATTATACATTGTTTACGGGTCAACTGTTATTTGTCACATGTCCGTGATTTCAAAATATATACCTACCCCGCGTTTTTACTACTTCACTTCTTACAATTAGTATAAGATAAAAGTAAGGCAAGCTTTCCTGAAAATGCCTAATAAAAATTGAAAACTTGAAAACTTTCCGACGTCTAGATTGTTTGTAAACATGCGTACTAATAGGTACCTTTTGTAACGGTTAAAGTTTTTATAAACTAAAACCTTTGAATTTTATTGAAATTAACAGTGCCTCTAATTAAAAAACGGACGTCCTAGTTTAGTGCTTTTTCACTTTTTTCATTCGTGATATGAGAAAGCAAAATTTTAATCATAACTTAAAAAGGGGAAAACGAGTATGTAGTAGGTGTTGCTTATTACGAAAATATTACCGATTTCTAACCATACTCTGCTTTTTTGGTAGATCTCTTTGAATTACCTATAGTGTAAACAGGACCGGCCCAAAGCATGCCGATGCCCTCAATCAAAAATTGTTTTGCGGCTTAAGCTGCTTCTAACAATGGACCCCACTGGACTTCCTAACCGAAAACCGGACAAGAGGGTTCCCCATAGACTTCCCTGCTTTGTCGCCTCTCTTAACGAATACCGCCCTTAGATTGTGCCTAAGGTGCTTAATGTTTTGGGCCGGCCCGGAATGTAAATTGAGTTGATTCTTATAATTAGCAGTTTTTTCAAATTCTATTATTTATTTATTTGAGACGGTATTAATTTAAAAATGATTATTTTCATGAAGTTGTGAGATTTTATCCTGATTACAATTAGCTGTAGTAGGACTAATGTACCTTTGGACTTGATAAACTTTCTTAACCTTGTCAGTGAAACTTGTATTTAGCAATTGTTCAGTGTATTAAACTTCTTTTAGATAATCCAGTACTTCGTCAAAAAATGTACAAAAATTCAAAAGGTTTCTGGGTTCTACTATGATTTTGAAATAAGAAGATGAACACAGGTGATAATTGTCAAAACTAGAATACGATTCCAACACAATTCTGCCTCAATGTATCCATCTTCTCTACTAAAATAAGCTTCATATAGGTCTATTTCCAATCTCATGACTGGCATGCAGGTTTAGCATCACAACTATGGTATTATTTCATGTTATGGATTAAACTTTCTGAATGTAAAAAGAACTGTTGATGACAACTAGACAAATGGGCAACTGGAACAGGTAAGTTCTGTTATATTTATGAGACAGTAGTTTTCTAGGATCCACTGACTAACAGTAGGTAGTTAAACAAAAGATGACACTTGGCGAATTCTGTACTTCAATAACGTAAAAAGTAACATTTAACGCCAACGAAAATTATCAAGTTGCAAAATGGAGTGCTTCAAAGCATCGGCTGTTAACGATTTTTTATTGATATTGTAATTATTGAATAAGATGTGACCAAATTCATGCTAAGTGTTCTTTAGGAACCTTTGAATTTTCGATGAGAAAACTTAATAAAGGCCAAGGAGGCCAAAATAGATGCCTGATTTAAAGCTGATTTTTTTCACTGCGGGAATAGATTGATAATAATTAAAGCTCAGTTTTTTGGGAAGCTTTTCAAATTAAATGGATTCCAAATTCGAAAACAGGATTGACAACGAATGGGCTAAATGTGTATCAAGGAAAAAATCGCTGTTGTAATCTTCTAATCAATCATCAAACGATAAAAATGATTGAAAAATCACTGTTGCTACAAGACCACAAAAACATTTGCTTGAATTACGCCTTTGGCGACCATTGTTTAGGCACATAATCGGGAAAAGTCGTGTTTAGTGATAAAAAGAGATGCAACATAGACGGTTCCAGATTTGGACTGGCATAGATGTCTAAGAGTCTAGAGACTTCAGATCCAAATCAGTCTGGGGACCAAAGTAGTCTGGAGAGCAAGTAAAGGCAAAATCAAAAATTACAACTTTTTGCCAGGCCAAAAATAAGTAAATTGTACTAAAATATGTACCGTTTGCATATTTTTATTTTTGAAAGCAGATCTTAAAAAAGCAAATTTTACTCATCTGGTGGGGTTCAAAATATTCACAGGCTTCGGGACCAAATTAAGCTATTCAAGCCCTGGATGGTCGTGATGATATTTTAATAAACGAATTTTAGAAAGATCTGAAGTTTCCAAAAGCCAAAACTATTTGAAAGATCTTCAAACAAAATAAAAATGCTGATCTATAGGGTAAGTAGAAAATCGAAATCTGTATACATAAAACTGATTGAAACATGACTCAATTCTTTTAAAGATTCGTACTTCTTTGCAAGACACGACTACCAACCTTATCTAATACATAGACAATTGATTCAAACATTGATCTGATTATGTATTTATTTATCCAAAATTGTGATGTGCAAGCAAGACACATATAGAAGTAAAGACTGTCAAAATGTAATCAAGTCTTGGTTTTACTGCCTCTTCCAGTTTTGCTTCGATTTTGGGATTAGAAACAACAGGATATCATTGAAGACCATCACTTGTGAAGGTCATGTGTTTCGAGAACATGTTTGGAGCAACATCTAGAAAACGAAAACCTTGGTTTACCTGTTAGTTATCATTGCTAGTGTACCATTCAGAACACTTCCATAGTGTTAGAAAGCTTATGTCAAAAAACAACTTGTCATAAGTCATAATACTTCTGAAGGTAGGGACCTCAAAAGAATGAAACAAGTTATTAAGTATTAATTTCTTCTTATATAAGAGATAGTGGCAATGTTTTGCGTACTGTAATAAGCTATGATTTGTCATAGTTTCAAAGAATGATCAAACGAGTATTTGATATTATGCCTCAAGACATCAGTGACTCTTTGGTAAATGATTGAATAAATTCGGGTGATCACTGCAATGAAAGATATTCTAAATGGATATGTGCAATCGACGAGATTTATCATATTGATGCTCAACAGATCAATCCAACTCATCGTCCTTGCTTTCCTGAGTAACTGGTAACTTTCTAGGCGTTTTGTATTGTTTGACATACTTATACCTTTAATAGACATAAAGCAGGATTTTAGACAATTGCGCTTTGCTGTGGTTTTGGTTTGACCGGTAGTCTTCTGCTCAAATATTAGATATAAATCATTAATTCCTAAGAGAGTTTTGAACTCTAGTTTGTTTTGGTTCCAGTAGAATTTGAGATTGGAAGTATTTTATTCTAACTGTTCATTCATCTTTGTTTTAGAGAGACCAACTTTGTCTTTCTCAAACTTTGTTGGGATTTTCTTGTTGGAATGGTTTATTTTTGATGGCGGCAAAATATTCTAACTTCAGATACTACGTATGCTTAGTATCCTGAGACTAGTCACTTTAGAATTTATTAGAAGTCGATGAAAATCAAAAATCATTACTGTCGGGCGTTGTGACAATATTATTTAATGTCAATATACCAAAACTTCATCACTTCTTCATCTTTTTCTTTGCGAAATTTCTTGATAGCAATATTGGTCGGCTTTGCAAGTTAATACTGTCTAATTTTGTTGGCCAAGCTAATCACAACATTTAGCGCTCATTTCACACTGCAGTGCCTATAGTATAGTAACAGCAGACTAGATCAGGCCAGAATGTGTCGTTGCTTCGATCGACTTTTATTAACTTGAATGAAATGCCTTTTGGGTTACAATCATCTAAATGAATATTGCTGGAAACAGAAATATTCATCCACCTTATAACGAAAATGTTCTTTATTTGTTCAACTGGAGCAAATAGATACACTATAGTAACTTTGGTCATTCAAAACTATCCCACAGTTAGCTTAAGAAACATTTTTGCTGATCAGGTGCATATTTAAACTATTAAGGATTTTATACATAGATTTGAGATGTTTTGGACCTCCTGTAACTGTGGTTAATGGTCACCCTATTCCTATATTTACCAATTTCTTTCTTGTGTATCATACCAGTTATTGCACATTTTTCATTAAACTTTTGAATCGGCTTTTGAGGTTTATCATCACCTTCGAGAAGACTTCTGTAATTCTAAACTTCAATCTATTGTTAAATTTAATTTAATTTAAACACATTTTTCCAATTTTCTAAATTTGTAAACTGCTCAACCAATGACACACCGATAAAAAATGACTGCAAGGTAAGATTCTTTTATGAAAAAGATTTATTGAATTAGTGTTAATACAAAACTAACAAAACAACAATCTGCAAATAAGTAAGTGATTTGACACAAACAAAATCATCAGGATTCTAGAGAGCGGAAAATTAATAAATTTCTCAATTTAGTAATACTTTTCCAAGGTACGTACTACATGGTTTAGATGATTTACGACTGTACACAAAAAATTTTAAACGATGCAAATACCATGAAAAGCAATTATATTTTAACTAGAATTGTAAATCTGCATTAATTGCAGTCAAGTTAAGTTCTTTTCTTATCTTCTTAGATTAATATTCGAGAGATTTTGCAATCAAAGTCAATAAATAATACGGTCTTTTAGTGGAAGAGACGGAAATGTTTATAACACCAATGTGGTGCCAATTGACGCATTTCAAGGACAGTTTTAATTTTATTCTGGTAATAAAATCAGGACTAACACTATTTTTAGATCGTCAGTTCACGCTGGTTGCGTCTTTTGTCGTATCATATAGAAGCTCAATCTAATGAATAAATGTTAACTTTTGTAATTTACACTTGAACATAAAATCAGCAACTAAGTTCTTTGTTTTTTTTTCCTGTTTTTATTTTGAAGACAGGTAAAAATGGTAAAAATAACTTAATTGTTCTGTAATGTGTTTACCCTTACTGCTTTGTCTTTTGTACCTGATGCACCTGATGCATTAAAGAACTGTACTAAACCAAACCGTAAGAGATTTAAAGTTGGTTAAATCATAAAAGGTTGTCTATTTTGGGGTTCAAAGCAGAACTTAGAAAAAAGTTTTCTCACTATAGGGTTTTTGAGTCTGAACTTGAGTTCAAAGATGTATCGGGTTTATCGGGCCTATGTCCGGTTCAATGGGCCGTTCGGGCTTGTCAGGTCGTTTGGTCTTCTAAGGTCGATCGGACTTTTTGGGCCATTATTTTTGTACTGTACGTCAAGTCAATTTTCGTACTCGATCGAATCGAAATCTTTTTCAAACTGACTCGGACGGACTACTTTTGTATTGAACTGCATCGGGGAAATGTCATACTGACACGAACAGGCGTTATTTTCTTACTGACCAATACAAATATTATTTTCATACTGAACTCAAGAGGAGGATTGTCGTACTGCACCAAAAACGGGACGGGTTTCTTGGTCGGGTGTTTGCGCGACCCGGCCCAAACATCGGGTTCTAGTCAGGTCGGGCCTCGGTTTGAAATCTATCGGGCTTTTCGGGTTTAGGTCGAGTCAATCGGGCTATGTATTCCTATCGGACCTATCGAGCTGTTGTAGCCTGTCAGACTGTTCGGGCCGATCAAAAAATTACTGAATTTTTCCTTGCTGCATCAAGTTTATCACCGAGCGGAGTCGAGCCGGGCCTGGAAATTTTGGTCTGCGCAGGGCTCTAAGACAGATTAATTTGAAGATGAACCTTTTTAATGAACGCCTACTAATTTTAATTCTATGGAATAATATTTTTAATGCTTTTTAATGGCATTTGCTTGTTATTTCTCTTGGTGTTTAAAAAGTGTTAAGAATATTACAAGTCTCGGGATTGGTTTGTTTTGCTACGAAAATAATGAAAGAGTGATTTTTACATAATTCTCAAAGTATTATCTAGTTTTTCTAAAGTACTTCCGTGTAATAGCGCTACAGCTACAAAAATATTTAAGAATCTTTAGTATTATGAATGATTTCTTGCTTTGTACCTATTTTCAAGGCAAAACGACACAGCCTATATATTATGGTGTTGCCAAAATCCAATGTGACCTTATTACAGTTACAAACGTGCATTTATAAACTTTTATACAGTTAGTCAAAAACCATGAACCATGTGAGTCAATAGATTCTGTTTCTGAGGTAAGCGGCTCAATGTTGAATTCTGAACTCGTGGAATAATTTGATCATGTGTAAAAAAGACTTAAAAGCTTTTTTCCTACGACCGTTTCTAAAAGTAGGTTTTACTCATTGTTGACATACGTCAAAAATCAATCATTTGATTGAGTTCATTTGTCTATGCGTAAAAAGTAGGTATATAATCATGAAAAATATATATAGCAACGTATAGGTATAACCTTAAACGAACCATTCACGGTTATGTATCTAATTGTAAATAAGTTGAATTGCAGCAATCTCAAATGATGCAATTGTGACAGTAGAGTTTTGAGAAACGTTATTTCTCTTTATAATTATAATTTTTCCAATTTTGCAGTCGTAGGAAAAATTTTGTATGCAACACAAGCGAAATGGTATATTATGCAACAAGTGCCAAAAGAGTACTAATGCTCAAAAATATTATTTTTGGGTACTAGGGCTTAAAAAAGCCGTTTTTGACATCAAAGACTGTTCTTTCGACACGGGCCTAGAAAAATGTATTAGGCGTTGTTTGTCCTTGCTACATAAATAACCATTTTGGTTTCTCCTACTAAGAAATTTTAGGCATAGGCATAATCATGGAATATGATGGTGATGATATTGCTTTTTACGCATGGTGTACGGGTAAGCTTTACGAATTATTCTCTTTTTAAAGACGCACAGCGATAAGTTGTTACGGACATGACCATTTACATTACTGTTACATTCTGAAAATTCTAGAATCGGTTGTTACCAAATGATGTTCACTACTTTCAGTGGTGTATTGATCGGCGTCTTAAGCGTTTATATTTAGAGAAATGCAATGCTTAAATACAATATGTTACGACAAGAAAAACAAATACTCTTTGCTGTTGACATCTATGTTTTGAGTTTGGTAAGAAAAAAGGTTACACCTGTATCTTTCTCATGGAATTTTCTATGTTTACCTTTTTAATAATTTTTATAATTGTTACCTTCATTTGTTGAGTTTCCAAACGGTCAAGAAAAATCATATATGAAACCAAAGATTTTGATGGTGCAAGCTGCAACAGGTAATGAGGACAAAACGAATATCTTATTGCTGAAGATGATTTGGAAATGTGTTAAGCTGCCTTTTGTAAAGGAAACACTTTGAAATTCATTGTTACCACAGAAACACTTTTCTCACTGTGCAAATTGCTTACGACTATACCAATAGGAATAAGTTGAAATCTTCTCAGCGGTATTATCGTAATGGTAGACATATTGGTAGAAACTAAAGAATCACAAAGAAGCAAAGATCAAAACAGTCACTTTTTAGATGCGTTTTACCACTATTCTCACATGATATTATGTCGTGTAAATAGTACCCTGCTTCAGAATGAAGGTTCTTCAGCCATTTAAGCCATTCGTCAACTTCGAAAGTACTACAAGAAGAAAGGATGCATAATAGCTGACCAAATGAATGAGTAGACTGTCCATCCGAGTTTCCATCGCATAGAAGTGTGCCCATAATAACTACAATTCGTAACTTTGTTTGATGTGGTTTGAAGTGAATATTTAGTTAGCAGGCTTGTGGCTTTCCTATCACAAAAAGTGTTCATTTAAGTTTTTATTTGATTTCTTTGGGCAGTATATCTACAAGTATGCCACCCTAAAGGTTAAAATGAGTGCGCTTACTCCACCGTCAAGGTGGATTGCAATATACATTTTTACTTTTTAGGTTTAATTCAAGTTAGATTTTCATTTCGATGACATCAGTAGATAAGAGAAGAAGCAACATGCTGCATATTGAGAAAGGCGTTACTTCCACCTTCAAAATTAATTTGCGGCAAGCAACGTACGTATAAACATTTAACTTATTATGCGTAATTTATATGTCTTCGAAGCTCCCTAAGCTTTTTGTAGTATGTGCAGTTTAGGTTCACCTGTTGCGAAAGCTTAAAATCAATATTCACTAATTAGCTCATTGTTACAAAACTGATTGTAGTAAATTGTGTGACCTATATAGAATAAATCATTAATTCACTAAGAAGTAATAACAAATGAAATACATATAAAAAAATAAAAGGTAAATTTTATTTTAACTTAGGTACTACTTTCCAGGTCTGATATAGATACTTAGCATTTTGCATTTATAATTAAGTGATGTTATCTTCAGTTTCTCGTTTTAATTTATATTTTAATGAGGGGAAGTTTTTTGAAACGTACTCTTTTATCATTCAAAGTTAATTCAAAACAGTCGTTAAAGCAAAAATGTTAAACTAATGGAGTCTTCTCTTTTGTATTTAATATTAGTATCACAAGTTGGATGTATTTATTATATATTACCTACACAATATTGTTTGTTCCTATGTGTACAGGTGACATTTATTGCTAGATTGTTTAAATGAGTAGGTATCTATTTTATAAACAGAAACTCAATAAAAATAGGTACCTATTAATCTTATAGTTATGCGTTGGTAACAAAATATCGACATAATAAAACTAAGCATTAATATTTATAACAAATAACGATATGATAAGTATAAGTCATCGGGACAATAATTTTTTTATTAACTCTAATCCAGTAGGCAGTTTCAAAAACATTATAAAAAAAGTTGAGGTAATAAAATTTAATTTACCCACTCTCTATGTAAATATTAGTGAGCTGATAAAGGTTTCTTTTGGTATGATAAACGATACAATAGCACAGAACTGTGTGTGTATACAGAGGAAGGTAGTCCGAAGTGCTCGTATTACGTTTTTGTATCGCATCTTTACGAGTATAAATCAGTGACATTTCCATGCACGAGGTCACCTCAGCCCGTTCGTGAGCTTTCAGATAAGGGAGCAGGCAGCTAACGCAAAGCGACAGAAGCTTTGAGCGAAGGAGCTTTGGTTATCTCACGAACATTTTATATATACAGTGTTATACAGCAGTATGACCCAAACCCGCACCGTGCTGTTCACTTTTACGGCCCGTTTCTTCCACATCTCTTTTTTTTTTCTAAACTTTCGAATTCCTTAAAGTAATACCGACGTGCAAACAATAAAGATACAAACAAAACGTGGGCGGTTTTTATTTCGGTTATTTCAACCACAAAAGTTAATTAGGCGAGCGAGTCCGCACGTCAAACGGTCTCGTATAATATTCATAGACAATAAAAATGTCATGCCACGATCGACTGTATGGTGACCCAGTTAGGGTTGGCGAAATTCGCCCTTAACGAAATAGGGGTGTAAGGGACACTTTCGTCTCGTAATCTCTTATGTAAATTAGGGCGTTTAAAAATCACGACACGACAAAAATATGATGCACGGTAGGTCATATTTATCTACAATCTACCCCTTCATATCTAGGTGAGTGGACAGTGGATATAATGCGGTGGTCGTTGATAATGAACGCGATACGAAAACCACATCACGAAGTTAACTATATTCACGTTTTGATTTTGTGAACTTTATGAGAAATCTGACACGTGTCATATTTTAACTACCAAAACCGTTAAGGGGAAAGAAAAATACTAAAAACTCTAGCTTTTATTTTACGATAAGAAAGATTCGAAAATCTAAATAACCCCAGTTAAACCCGCTTCGACAAAGTTATAACGTACAAAGACATACATCTTTGAAATTGCGGTTGTGGTAGCACGTGTAAGCATATTGTAATAAGAATCAAGTGCACCTATATTTAGACGACACAAAGGCATGTCTAAATTCAATCACAAGCAGTCGATGTCGTGAAGTCCGCCACGGTCTGCTTTGACGATCGCGGGTCGAGCACGTACCCAATTTATAGCGGGCGCAACCGCTGTCCGCAACAACCAAATAACAAACATTTTGCTGTATTATCCCTATTTCCACACATTTTCTCTTTTACTGGACAAACAACAAACTATTATTTTGCTCTTTTCAGTTCTCGCGCTAATTAACAAAAGTTTGATAAATGTGTCAAAGGTAATTTATTCTGAAAAAGAGAAAGAAAAAATTCAAGTTTGTTAATTCTTATTAAGATTGTGTATAAATCAATAGAACTTTTATTTTATAATTTGCTTTAGCAAGCCAAGTTATATCAGATTTTAAATAAAAGTATTAAATGGAGTTTTTGTGAAGTCTGAAAGCAGGCAACATTAGTTCTTGTAAAAATTATACGTCCCAAAGTAGTTGTGTATACCTAGTACATAAGAGTAAAGTAAAAACTGTTTTGAGTGTTTGATGACAACTCAATGTCCAGTAACGGCTGGAGATATTTTACTGTGGGAGGGTAGCACAGGAAATGGCATAACTAATACCGCAACCGTTATGAGTCTGTGCCAACGTGCACAAGGACAAGAATTTGACATTGAAAATACGTTAATGTGATCAAAACAACGTGTCTAGTTGAAATAATCAAGTTATATTTTGGTAAAAGATTTAACATGACTTTGTTAACCAAAAAATAACGTTAATTAAACAATATATAGACGTACTTTTAATGTCAAGTTGGAAAAATGACACTAACACGTCAACGGACACGTTAGTCCTTGGTTATCGACACACGTTATTTCAACGTACATGTGCACGTTGAGGTATCTGAAGTTATTTCTATTCAGAGAAATAATTAAACGCTTGACTCATTAAATATCTTTTTATCCATTCTGTATTCCTATACTGGAAAATATAATAAAAGGTGTTGTATTTATTCTGTCGAAGAAAGGCCTGAATGTTGGTAAGAAGTTCCAACTGAACGACAAATGCAAACCACAGTTTCTTCATTTTTTTGTAGCAAAACAGCCTGTATCTGTTATCATAATTTAAGAGAACATACAATCACTTTTTAATGCTAATAATACCTGTCTTGGACTGTAGCCTCTCTGCCATAGAAAGTGAAAGATTTATAACAAAATATAAAACTAAATAGCAAATGATTTTCCACGCTTTGCAGTAAAAGTCTATTCTGCAATACACTCTTA
This sequence comes from Ignelater luminosus, assembly GCA_011009095.1. Classification (NCBI taxonomy): domain Eukaryota; kingdom Metazoa; phylum Arthropoda; class Insecta; order Coleoptera; family Elateridae; genus Ignelater; species Ignelater luminosus. Next base: position 289,592 of record VTPC01001158.1, read on the forward strand.
TTTTTGAATATATGATGCAATAAATTTTGGTTTTGGCTGTAAGCAGTTTTCATTCGAATAGTACCGACCAGGGGAAATTTTGCAATGTATAGTAAATGCTTTGCTCAAAGTTTAGTATCAAGGTGTTGAGAAGTACTGAATATGTCAAGGTGGTAAAAATATTTCACAAGTCATCCAGAAAATAAGCTAAATATACAAAAGCTGTGATTACTCTTCTGATTACTTGTATGCTTATAGAGCTGCTTCCTAAGCCTATAGGACTAAACATTTTGTAGCTAGCTTTAAGACACTTAGAATACAGCATTTGCAAGATACAACAGAGCAAAGGCTTTCAGTTATTTTGGTAAATTACAGCAGACCATTAAATAAGGTACAAAGAGAAATAACCTAGTTTTACTTTTCATTAAAATAACGAAAGAAATACATATCTGGTATCTGTAAGAAGAAACCTCAATATTTTGGCATTCTATCTTTAAAATAAGCTGTGTAAACCAGACTGATCCAATCTAGTGTTGTTTCAAAAATCTTTTGCGTTCTCTGACTAGTTAACCTAAAGTTATATACAAAATCGGAAGAATACGGTAGTGCCACTTCTATAAATTTTTGATTACATAGATATGCAACCTTTAAATTTACATTGTTAGAAGAAATTCAGATACATAGCTAACTGAAACAAAATCAGAACCATCAGTTTAGGAAATGAAAGTGTTTGAAAATCATTTAGAAACAATAAAGCTAGTAACAAACATACCAGAAGGATTGGAATGATTCCAAAAACTTAGACCCATTTAACACCATCAAAGTCATGAACAACTGTATTGCAAAAATTGCTTATTAGGCATAGGCATTCAATGGTAAGGTCAAGAAACACATACGTGAAAAAATGCCATTCTTTGGAAGAAATATAAAACCTCGTGTAACTATGAAGATTTGCACGTTAGAAATTCCTTGCGGGAGTTTAGGTATCTCTGAGTGCAGCTAAATTCTAGTAAGCGGCTAAGTCAAAGAGAAGCGCAACCCAAAGGCTCAACCACAAAACAACAACAGCAATGATCAGTAGGATCCTTTTTTATTCTAAAAACCAATATCGAAAGGCTTGTTTGTTCAAGTAAGCCTAAGGACTATTTCGTCGACTGACTAGGTGGAAAGAAGAGACCAAATATAACGAAAATGGCAACTGAACTATGGCAAAGGTTGTAAGAGAAGATTTACTGGACATTAACGTTAACATTAATAACTGCTATGAGAGTGAAGTGGCAAGTAGCAGTTCAGGCAAGCTGAGCAACAAAAAAACACGTATGCAACTGAAAAGGTAATAAAAGTAATAAATTAAAAGCTGGGAGAACACGAAAAAGGCGGGAAATAAAGGGCACAGGGAAACCTCAACGAGTCCAAAAAATCGAGAAAGGTATTTTTTGACTCATCGCATTCTTCTCTGTCAGCTGTTTTAACATGTGAGATCAACAAACCAACACGGTCCCAGTTGTATAGCAAAAAATAAGTGAACTAGTTAGGGGTTTGTTGGCCTTGCTTAGCTTTTACGACATTCCAAAACCGATTCAGATAATTTGCGGCGGCAAACTTTCCATTTTCTGTTGTGACTTATTTTGCTCACAAAATAATAATATAAATCAAAAACCATGAGACGTGTTCTTTCACGCATCTCCAGTTTCTTGTATCTCTGTGGTTTCATATGACACAAGCGTTCTTTCTGGAAACGAATACTACTGAGTGAGGGGGAAAATTCATCTAATTGATCAGAAAGAACATTTAAAATATAAATTTTCTAAACGAGAAATTTAACTATCAGATTATGAGATTACGACGGCGCTCAGAATAAATAACGCAAATATCCAATATTAAATTCTTGAATATGGGTATATAGGCAACAAAAGGTTAAGTTACAAGTTTCCTATCAAGACACTTAATAAATCAATGACGGAAGGTAGATTGTTAGCAATGATCCAGATTCTTTTATTGCCTGGTAGGTACCACAATAATTTTTTCTTGTTTTATCTAAATCACAAGCCAATTAGCTTTAAAGTTAAACTCATCTTGATTCAAATATATTTGCTGCAATATTAATTTGAAGAAAACCTTTAAAATCGGAATGCGTAGTATGTATTTGAAAATTTCATCAGTCATAATACTTAATGGAATGAAAAAGTAAATGTGCTATTCAAAATGTATAAACATTTTTATACATATCCGTATTTAGTCAAAAATTAACAATCGAAAAAAAAAGTATTGAAAGAGGGTTTGTTTGAGGGCGAGTAGGAGGACGTGTAAGTGGATAAGTGGTTAAAATGCAGTACGCGCTCCGATGAATCTCGCTCATGTCTACAGAAGAAAAAACATTCGTTCAAATCGATACGTCGAGAGGAATTACGAAAAGACCGCGCAAAACTCAATTGAGTTACTGTACACAGGGATTGAAATATAGGAGAGCATATTTTTAATGTCATGTTTTATGATCGGGGAGTTATGATGTCAAAAGGTTGCGTTTTATAACCAATCCCATCTCGTTCGTCTGCGGATTTTGTTAGGTTTTGTAGGATTTTCAAAACCGATTTCATTTAGATGTTTTTTTTTCATATTAATTCTTAAAATATAAAGCCAGTAAATTTGGTTACTCGAATTTTTTTGAAGGGTTAATTATCGGGAAATTGACAAATCGAGGGGTAATATATGTAACAGTAAAAAGTAAAATAAACGAATGTGGGCACACGGTTCGTTATAATCGTTTCCATAATTCATTGATGGTAGTTTAATTCCAACGTAAACAACGTAAGTGTCTTATTTGTTAGCCTGGACAGTAATTATCCTTTACAGGATAATGATAGACTATTCATTCACTTCGGTGACGTTTTTTATATCCTCAAGGTTTTTCGTTTACACTTAATTTACCCTATATGAGGGGTAAAGAAGATGCAATGTCCAATCAAAACAAACAGACCAAAAGATAATAAGATTCTGCTGCTAGAGAGCGCATGTGTTAGTGGAAAACACGATCGACCGCGATTCGCTGACAGAGATACACTCGGAATTGTGGGATGAGCATAGATAGCGGCGCATCCGGAACGCCTCCCTATAAAAATAAAATGGCGCTTTTCCAGAATTTTCAGGAAAATCTAGTTGAAAAGTTTTTGTGTTCTCATTTCATTCAAAATGCCGTAACCAATTTTTCATGTTCTTTTTTGGTTTTTATAAATATGTCAGGACATAATACCGAACAGGAAGAAACGAGAACATCTGTTTCGTACAGACACGGACTGTTGGTAGATTCGATTCTCTTCATTGCAACTTAATATTCCGTGATTTCAGTGGTAAATTGGCGGATGTATGCTCAATTTTATGGTAATTTATTACGTTCTAACTTATTAAGTTGACCCCTTAGAAACGTATGTGCGCTTCAAAATTGTGCAATATGTTTGTCGTTCATGACTAAAAGGGCGGATGTGTATGCACATAAATATTCAATTACAAAAATGAAATAAATGTTCCTGGTATTGCAAGTATTTGTTCATCACGAACTAAAAAGTAACTAATAAAAGAATTCTAATTAAATAATGTTTTTAATTGCGTCGTATAAAAACAGTGAAACCCAATTCCACCAAATTGTATAACAATAACAACTGTAAAGACTGGTGCGGTATTTCTATATTTTCTAATAAAACCATTTTTTGCGTAATACTTTATCAATTTAATTAATTTTAAATACTTAAAACAATATTTAGGCTGTTCTTTGACTGATTTTTTTCTGTTCAGTTTTATATTATCTAGCTACTAGTAGGTATGAAAATCTAATTCCATTTGCATTTAAAGAATTACAGAATGAAGGCACTTTGGCATATGTATGTACATTTATTCTTTGAATGGGCTAACTACTGATTTTTCGTGTTCCACTTTACTTTGCTGTACACACCAAAATACAGCGACGTATCCACGCTCATGTTCGCTTTATGTAGTTTGCATTGAGTCTGAGTGCGCATATTGGTAGTCATGTTATAGTTACATCATCTTCAATTCTGTTCTACAAAAAATAATGTCAATATGTAGAACATAGACTAGTTTTGGCGTTTGTAAGATTAATCAAGTTTCTATCTAGGGGAGACCGGGGCAAAAGCGTAATCGGGGAATTAGCGTAAATTGCTGTTTTGTCGAAACAGTAATAAATGTCTCTATGACTGTAGCATTAGGTGATGTATTTAACTTCATTTTGTCAGTGCATCTTGAAATCTCAGATAAAGCATGTGGGTCCTACGCAAAAATAATTTTAAAACTTTTACAGTGCCGTGAGAAGTAACGCCAGAATCTTTGAAGGCTTGCAAGAAAGTAAGTAAGGGTTTATTTACAATTCTAATGGGTGCAAACAATAAATATAATCGTAAATTAAGTCTCATGTTATTTCTATGCACAAGCAACTTGTTCTAACCTAACATTTTCTTAAAAAAAACACAATGTTGATGGGGCACTAGCGTACAGTTTTGCCCCATATGGCTAGTTGTTGGCCTAGATGGCTCCGATTATTATTTATTTTGTTTCAGCATGGTTCGAAAGTATAAGAAAAGAAATCTAAGAGCTCAATGGAGCGTGGACGATTTAAAAAGTGCATTGGCACTAATTAAATCAAGCGAAATGACCCTTATGGATGCTAGTAGAGAGTTTAATATTCCTTCAACAACTCTTCGAGATCATGTTAAAAACAGAAGTCGTAATAAAGAAAATGTACCTGCATTACCTAAGCAAACAGCTATAAAAAGCGTTTTCACGATCGAACAAGAAAATGCCTTAGAAAGCTACTGTTTAAAACTATCACAAAGGTTTTATGGACTGACCATTGAAGAATTTCGAATAGTGGCTTACCAGTATGCTGTTAAGTTAGGAAAAGAAAAGAGATTCGAGAATAAAAAAAGACTGAAAATGGCAGGCTGGGATTTCTACAGAGGATTCATGAAACGACATCCAGATATTTCTTTAAATCGAGTTATGAGCTTTAATAAAGCTGAAATTGACCGATTTTTCGCTAATCTTTCAGCCCTCTACGAGAAGTACAATTATGGCCCTAATGACATTTACAATATGGACGAAAGCGGTCTTCATACTGTTCATCGGCCATCTAGAATCATAACTCAAAAAGGTTTGAAGCAAGTCGGGAAGATAACAAGTGCGGAAAGGGGAGAACTTATGACAGTAATATGTTGCGTTAGCTCTTCAGGAACGTATGTACCCCCAGTTCTCGTCTTTCCACGAAAGTTAATGAACGACCGCCGTATGAAGAACGCTCCACCTGGTTCCAAAGGTTTTGCTAGTGGAAATGGCTGGAGTAATGGAGACGTATTTCTTGAATGGATGAAGCATTTTATTAAACATATTCGTCCATCAAAAGATCATCATGTGTGCCTTGTATTAGATATTTGGCCAAAGAAAATGGTGTAGATATGATTTCACTGCCTTCCCATACGAGCCACAGAACCCAACCTTTGGACATATCATTTTTCGGACCACTGAAGACCGCGTATGACCATCAATGTGACTATTGGATTAGGTCAAATCCTGGTAAACGTATTACGGTTTATGAAATGGCTGAATTATTTGGGCAAGCATATCAGAAAGTATGCACTATTGAAAAAGCCGTAAATGGATTTCGGACTACAGGAATTTACCCCTTTCAACCAAGTGTATTTTCGGACGAAAATTTTGCTGCATCTGATTCTTTACTGCATCCATCAAACTCCAATCAACAACATATTAAAGATGTTATAAATAAAAACAATACAACACCACTCAATGCCAACATCTCACAAAATAATGCTGGACCGAGTGCTGAACCTTGTAATTTACTAGCAAACAGTATGGAAGATTATGATGAGTTATTTCCCTTACCAAAAGTTTTAACTTCCAATGAAACAAAAACTAAGAAACGTAATAAAAAGAAAGTATTCGGAAATTTTAACTTCAACTCCTTTGAGAGGAAAATTAGAACAAAAAGAGCTAAAGAAGACCACAAAAAATACCATGAAAGTTAAAAGACACATTGCATCACAGGAAAATAAGAAGATTAAAAGACCGAAGAAAACCAAAAAGTCAGTAAGTGAATCAGAATCAGAAACATCAGAGCCAAAATTGTCATCAGAAGAAGAAGTTGATGAGGAGGGAATAGATATAAATTTTGGTGAACTGGAGGAAATACGTAGACTCGATTATGTTTTGGTAGAGTTCAAGATTAATAAAAATGTAGTTTACTTTATAGGAAAAGATAACTGATGAAGAGAATGGAGAATATGAAGTATCATATTTCCGAAAAAGCAACAAACTGAAAAATACATTTGTTCTGCCTCAAGTACTAGATATAAGTATAGTTCAGAAAACTCATATTAAAATGAAACTTCCAGAACCAACACTTCATGGCGCAACTAAACGACAACATTCCTTTTTAAATTTTGGAATCTCGTTTGGAAATTTGAACGTCCGTTAATAATACGTGGAAACATTACCTACTATTTTTAGAGTGACATTTTAGTTTTGTTTTTTAGTATTCATAACTATGTTTGTTTTTTAGAGTTTAGTTTGTTTTTTTTGTAAGAATTTTAGTTTTAGAATACAAAGTACTCCCACCCTGTTCTTATATAAATACAGAGTGTATATATTTATTTCCCGATTTTTGAAATATTTTTATAGAGAATACTTTTATAGTTTTTATATTCTATTTTTATTAAACATTGAAAGTATGTTATTTTTTATTTTGTATGGTAGTTGCCATTTGGGGCAATAGCATTTCTTATACGCTATTACCCCAATAGGTTCGGGGTATTAGCGTATTTAGAAAAAATAAATAAAATAAGAAAATATGTTATTTTAGTTTGAAATAATACAGATTTGACCATAAACCAATAAACTATTTATAGTTTGCAATCCACAAACAAAATTTTAAGACATAATCTTAAAAAGTAACTTTGTTATAAGCAATTAAAATTTGCAGTACGCTAATGCCCCGGTCTCCCCTAGATTCTGATCATCATTTTGCTCTGCAATCTTCATTTATTTTAAAACATAAAATGTAATCAATTCTAGAACAGATAGTAATACCTAACCCATATGTAATATCTAATCCATATGTTGAAACTGAAATCTGGTGAATATTTTCTTGATATTTACTCCTGCTCGAACATATCGATCTTTAAAACCCACCAAACTCTCATAATTCAGACAAATTTTGGTCAAAATGTATGTATGATTTAAGACGTACTCAATTTTTCTAGTTCTTCAGTAAAACTGTTTGCAATAACACTGAATTGATAATTTTTGCTGCTCTTTTTTGTACCATCTTTAAGATTTCGCTCTGTTAAAAAGATTATTGGCGTGTGCGTTACAATCTTGACCTTGACGTCTGCCCGGAGAAAATGTCTATTCTATTTAGGAGTCATATAAAATGTATCTGAACTATACCCAAAATGAAGGAGCAAATTATAATTCGATAGGTATAAGCTGCGTGTGCTACTGCAAAATGAATATCTGATCAGGTCAAAACTTTTCTACAAGTTAAATTTTCATTAATGAACAAACTTATAGGGTAGTCAAAATTTATACAAAGGCTGCTACTCTACAAATATCCTTTTTTGCTTTTCAACTATGTCAGCAAACTACTTACACACATTTTGTTGGAATGACACAATAGACATTCGTGATGCCTTAAGGACCACCATGCAGTAGTAGGTAAGTACATCCATAGACGCCCAGACACACGTTTTTGCAAGATGATGCTATATACTATTTAGTTGGATTCGTGCAGGTTCATAACTGAACGGCGACGGGGTGGTTGAGTGGTTAAACCAAGTTCAAATGTTCCTTGATTTTCCTTAGTGGTGAAGGTGAATACCACAGCAGTAACTTCCACGGATGTAATTACTTCTCATATTTATCTTTGTCATTTTTAAAGGTTTCCGTTCTTGTATGCAGGTAAACTATGAGCTCCTAAATTGGCTCGTGCCAAAATAGAAAATGGAATACACTTACTTTCCTACCTTCCAGACCTGTATATAGTTAGATTCTAGCACGACCATAGACTTAGAATCTGGCTCCTATTTTTTATACGGTGTGATGTTTTGATAAATCTCCACCACAAGTAAAATTGTTTATCAGTTTCAGTGTCTATTTTATCTTTTCTAACGCGCCACTACTAAGAGGTAAAGGTAAGGTTACTAAATCCGTCGCGTTTCTCTTAGGTACCATTTATTAATTAACAAGGTGATGTAGGTCACGATCAAAAATCTTTTTTGTACATATATACAGGCCAGCGTTTGTAGAAAGTTATTTGGCTTGACGATGCGCATTGGACAGCGTAGGCGTAGCAGTGGAGAGCTCATTTGCTTTGACTTCTTCGTGGTGTTTACATGGGTACAGCCACAGTAAAAAGCATCTTTGCCAAGTTTTTGTTTGTTTTTGTTTAGTTTATAAATTAGGTGTTGTTATATTTGTTTTATAGCATTGTTAATTTAGTGTTTCTATGTAAGATTGTTTTGGACAGTAGAAGCCGGAAAATTATAAACTCTATACTACAGTTTATAAAGACGAAAACTGATGCCGGTGCACCCATGATACCACTCTCGAAGGTAAGTAAAATAAGTATTTTTCAGTTAGGTAGTTATTATATCAAACATGAGTTTTATTGTAGTAATTAATGTATTTTACGTTCCAACAATATTCCCAAAAAATGCTAACACAACCATAATTGTTTTGCATATTTAGCAACATAACTCATACATTTTTATGTACTTACAAGATAGTAATGATTGCTTCTTTTGTTGCTTATAGCAATTCCCCATTCTATTAGATATTACGTTCTTTCTACAGGTACAGCAACGAGTTTCTGCTGCTACTAGCATAAGTTTGCAGACCATAAGTCATATCGCTAAGGAGGGTAAGGAAATCGAATGATTTTCTACACCTAACAAAATTAGAAAGAACATAAAATCAAAAGTAGCTCTGGATGATTTTGACAAGGGTGTGCTGCGTCGAATGACTATTAATTTCCATGCTACCGAAAGTGTAATACCAACGCTTACAAGGGTACATAAAAAGATAATGACTATAAAGAGTGTCAAGACAAATTAAGGAAAGAAATAAGACAGATAGGGTTCAAGTGGAAAAAGTTTGAGAACAACAGAAAACTTCTAATGGAAAATCATGAAGTAAGACATCTTAGAATTATTTTTTAAGAAAGATGAAAAAATACCGAGAAGAACGACGACCTATCATTTATATGGATAAAACTTATATACATTCTTTCCATACTCAAGAGAAAGCATGGAGCGGCACATCTAATGAAGGCATAAAAAACCAATTTCTAAGGAATCTCGACTAATTATTTTTAATGCTGGAGGTGAAGAAGAATTTATACCGGAATGTTATCGAATCTAATTGCAGCACAGGGGATTATCATAATGAAATGAACTATGATAATTATGAAAAATGGATTAAGGAAAAGCTTTTGCCAAATTTACCACCAAGCAGCGTGTTAGTTATTTATAAGGCCCCTTATCACAATAAACAAGTTGCTAAGTGTTCGACCTCATCCTCCACAAAGGATGTCATGAAGAAGTGGCCAAGAGAGAGGCTGATCTCGTTTGATGAAAACATGTTGAAATCAGAACTGTACATCATCAAACTGTATATGTAAACCAAGATATAAACAGTTTAAAATTGACAAATTACTGAATGATACAGGTCACGATGTACTAAGATTGCCGCCCTACCATCCAGATTTTAACCCCATTGAGTTAGTGTGGGCGGCAATGAAGTCATATGTGGGTTTCCAAAAATGTAAAATTCAGTATGAACGAGGTTACAAAATTATGTGACGAGTTTCTCGAGCAGTTTACAGTAGAAAACTGGAAATCACAGTGTGAGCACTCAAAACGAATTGAAAGAGAGTTTATGGAAAAGGAACCTATGGTTGATATAGTGGTGGACAAATTGATAATTAATTTAAGTGAAATAGTGACATGGATACATGAAGGTGACGAAATGGAAGTAGAAGACGGTAAGATTCAAGTATCTAGATCCTGGATCTAGATACGATCGAAAGACTTTGTATCTGGATCTAGGTGCTGTTTTGAAGAATATCTTTTGATCTGATCTATATACTAATTGAATGGATCTTAACCCTTTAGATCCCAGATACATATTAGATTAATCGAACTTTTGAAAAATTTTCTTTTTGATATTCAGTTTCCGATCTATCACACAATGGACGTTAATATTCGGAACCATAAAAATCAAACAAGCTTACGCATTCGAAAATAAAATTTTGTTAAGCAAAATCATAACTTTATTCTGCTATGCTTTGCATCAAAATTATCAAACGAAAACAAAAACAAATTTTATAAACGTAATGATTTTTATTAAGTATTACACTACTAAAATACATTTAAGAAACTAGCAACCACTTCGCAGTTCCTAAATGTTCTAGGTTTATAAGCAAAAGACAACAATGAACAAAAATACAAGAATTTCTGCATTTTCAGATAGTTAATTAGGAGTCAGGTGGTTTCTTAAATTGCCTCTATTATGTTAGTGCCCTTAGTACAGCATGTTTCTGTAATTGTCAGATACAGAAAGTTTCAGCATTTTTAAAGGTAATTTAACAAATTTAAAATTTTCAGAATTTTAATTCTTTTTCTTCTCTCGACTTTTCTCACAAAATACAACAATAGGTAAAAGAATTCATTCAGATACAATACCCTCTTAAATCATAAATTTTGTCATCAACCATTACAGGATTAGCGAAACTGTTTACTTTGACAAAGATTCTTTACAACTAAAACTCTTTCATTTATTCATCTTAATGTATGTATTTTATGAAATGTCCACAAAACCAGTGTTAGCAACTATAAGAAAACGAGAGCATTAACAGTTTCTACGTATTTCAAAAGCGCATTTAAGTAAAAAGTACTTTTTCTTGTCACGTTTTGAATTTTCTAAGCTATTATTTCTGAACAGATCATAATAAGATGCACATACGTTTTATTTGATTTCTTTATTACTAAATTGACAAAACTGAACACAATCCAAGTTATTCGTCTGTAATGATATGTAATTGTAAAAAAAAGTAAAAAGATTAATTTGATTATTTTATAATATAAAGTTGAATGTTATTTATTGTTTCATTTGATTTTAACATAAAGTTGAATTTTGTTTACTATTTACCTGTTGAACAAATTAAAATACAGCGCTAGCATTCAAAAGGATTGGAATATCTGAAGATGTAAACAATTTACAACATGCATTCTATAACATAATAAAAGTTGTATACAAAACTGAGTATTTTTAGTTTCCCACCGTGTGTTTTGAAATATTTTGTTATTACCCCGAGTGTACTCTCGCTTTTGCAATCTCTACCGCACACAGACTTACTTTGCCTGTTTTCTGGGCATACCTAAATGCCTTTTTACAAAAGCGTAAAAAGGCATTTAGACTGGCATGTAATCAATAGGGTAGTGAAGATCAAAATCAATTTGTAATAGTGTTTTTTTTCAGCTGTTAATTTTAAAATTAACTGTCACATTCAAATTTTTACCCATTCATTAACGATAAACAAAAGATTTCTTAATGCCCTAGTTTGGCCTAACTTTTTCTTCCGAAATCACCTAAAGGTTCTGATTGATTAAAGCAATCAGAAAATTAACTCTAATGGTGAATACAACTGTTGTGAATTTCTGATCTTGTTGGTATTTATCCGCAGTTAGTTTCCTTCAGCTGTTTCTAGAAACAGAACTATCAAGAAAGGTATTACCATTCGTATATGATAACTTGTAGGAGAAGAACCTTGGCTCAATTAGTTTCTTTCTGCATGTGTCCCAGAATTTTGAGAATTTATAGTATACTTTGATCTGTTCTTAATAAGACAATTTCATCCAGAACTTTAAAAGTAAAAAACGCTGAATGCAGCGATTGTGAGTATTAGTACACACAGACCAAATGTGCCACCGTTGAATAAATAGGCTGCTTTAGTACTAATATTAACAAAGTTCATTGACTATGCTTGCAGTTCTGTATCTCGGAAACAAAGGGTCAAACAATCTTCAGTCTTCTGTTTCAGTAAAAAGCACTAATATTCTCAACTCATTGATTTAAGAATTCTGTGCAGAGCAACATTATATGCAACTCAATTTCTACTACTGTAAACTAGAAAAAGTTCTCAGCATGAGATAAAAACAATGAACAGGTCAGACTTTATTACTGGATAAAGATATCCAGCCTTAAACCTTACAATATACTCGACATCTTACCGGCTAGCGTAGGGAACCTTTTTGTATAATTAATGGATGGATTGTAATGAAGATTTTACAAAAAACATGGGCAAGGTATTTTGTGTCTATTGCACAGGCTTTGTTTTTGTTTCTCATTCTATTACGTACGAATTAGATGTGTAGTCGTCGACCAATTATGGTAGAAAAAAGCTCTGAAATGGGTAAAGTGATGCTTTATAACACATGGGCTGAAAAGTCCCAGACCTAACAAATAGATGGCGCTAGTTTTATTGCATTCACCGCTTTTTCAGTTAGTACTAACCTTCAAAAGACAGCTGTTAAAATTTCATGATATTCTATTCATTATTTTGTGAGTTATTGTGCTAAGAGTGACGCTACTTTTGTTATTTTCAAAACAATGGATCAAAAACAATTTCGTGTTTTAATTTTACACTGCTTCTTGATGGGAAAAAATACCGTTCAAGCGAGGCAATGGCTTGAAAAGTGTTATGGGGACTCCGCTCCATCAGAAACAACAATAAAACGTTGGTTTGCTGACTTCAAACGTGGTCGTAGAGACACCGATGATGCAGAACGCAGTGGACGTCCAAATGAGGCGGTAACACCAGAAAACATCAAAAAAATCCACAAAATCGTTTTGAATGATCGAAAAGTGAAGTTGCGTGAGTTAGCTGACATCGTAAAGATATCAAAAGAACGTGTTGGCTTTATATTGCATGAGCATTTGACTATGAGAAAGCTCTGCTCAAAGTGGGTGCCGCGTTTGCTCACTGTTCACCGAAAACAAGAACGTGTTGATGTTTCTGAGCAGTGTTTGGTCATGTTTAAACGTAACAAACTGGAATTTTTGCGTCGATATGTGACAATGGATGAAACATGGATCCATCACTTCACTCCGGAATCAAAACGATCGTCATCTGAGTGGACAGCAACTGGTGAACCTCGTCCAAAGCGACCGAAAGCACAACAATCGGCTGGAAAGGTTATGGCCTCGGTATTTTGGGATGTGCGTGGTGTAATATTCATCGACTATCTTGAGAAGGGAAATACCATCAACAGTGAATATTATATAACGTTATTGGAGCGTTTGAAGGCCGAAATTGCAAAGAAACGACCGCATATGGCAAAGAAAAAAATTTTGTTTCATCAAGACAACGCACCGTGTCACAAGTCAATCAAAACAATGGCAAAACTACATGAATTGAACTTCGAATTGCTCCCACATCCACCGTATTCGCCAGATTTGGCTCCCAGCGACTACTGGCTGTTCGCAGACCTAAAAAAAATGCTTGCCGGTAAGAAATTTCGCTCGAACGAAGAGGTTATCGCTGAAACTGAGTCCTATTTTGAGGCAAAAGATAAATCGTTCTACAAAAGTGGTATTGAAATGTTAGAGCGGCGCTAGAATGATTGCGTTGTTCTTGATGGAAAGTACGTTGATGAATAAAGCTAATTTTGAACAAAAAAAACCGTGTTTTCTTTGTTAGGCCTGGGACTTTTCAGCCCATGTGTTATATTTCATTTTCTTTTCATTCCGGCTTTGGTACCTTGAAAATAGATGAAAGCTGACAAATTCAGAAGTACAATCAAACACAGACGCTTTCAAGATATTAATTGAGACTTTTCTAGTAAGAAATTTGAAAACACTACCTAGATCTGAAACAAAATAAACTACAGGTAGCTATTTAAGTACTTCCGCTGAAATCTGTGAAAATGAATTTCGAGTAGTTAACTAGCAGTAGCAGAACCTCGTTTGCTTGCATTATAATCCTTGTTTAATTTTCTTTAATATACACATTGCATGCAGCATAATATTACAATTGCAGAAACTTTCATTGAATAACATTTTTGTCGTTATTTTGAATGTTTCAATTAAAACACTTTTACTGCCGTAACATATTTTCTGAATAATAAAAACAAATGAATTCCTTTTCAATAAACTTGCTTAATATGTTGTTAATATGAACTTATTGTAACTACAAGAAATTTTTACCACTCCAGCAGTTCTAATAAATGGTATTCAAAGAGAACTTGCGAATGCATGAAAGTCCGCACTCTTATATTGACATCTGTTAAGGATATACATATTTTATATTGCTCGGGGTAGTTTTAAATTCGTTCTTGATCCAAACGTACCTACATTTATTAATGGAAACTCTATTCTTTGAACTTTATGAGGTAAATTTAACGTGTTAGAAAAATGTGTAAGAGCCTTTGTTACAGAAAGTTAGCATATTTTATTGTATAAAAATATTTATCACAATTGTGTTGGTATCTCGTTTATTTATATAAGATATTATAAAATTCTAGTTTGACTTTACGGCATTTCATAAAGGTTTTTGTTATGTGGGTTCATAACAAAATAAAGACAAAATCTTGTCAACGTAATATATTGAAAATTCGTACAAATATAAAACAATTAAATACAAAATTCAAATATTATCAATTGAATGTCGAAATTTAAATATTAAAATTAAATGATCAACTACTAAAACTTGAATGATGGAATATTAAAAAATAGAATGTCGAATACTAAAAATTGAATGATGCAATTCTACGCACTTTTTGTATTTATAGTAGGTGCAAACATATCTAGTTCATTAACACGTCATAATGCGACTCATTTAAAGATGTACAAAGGAATTAATGAGATCACACATTTTATAAACAATTTCCCACGAAAGGGATGTTATTTTAGCAAATTGATTTGCATGAATCAGATTATCAATTAAAGTAATTAAAGTTTTAAAACGCAATACATTAACAAGTTTATATTAAAAGTATTTAGTAAAAAAAATAACAAATGTTAGTAATACGCACTTAATGATTACACATAATGTTCAAAAAGAATAAATCCTTAACATTTTTAAAAGTATGAGGAAACGAAAATACTAAAACTGAAAAAATATCAATAACATACAGTCTCTCACACACACAGCTGAAAGTGTAGGTGGCTCCTCCTTTTTCCTATCTGTCATATAAAAATACAAAAAGCTGAAATCGATGTTGCTAGCGGATGCGGCTCTGACGTCAGGAGTCTGAACGAGCAGTTGTTATGGCAACGGGTAAAGAGAGAAGAGTTGGAAGCCTCATCTCCCGAATCCTCCCCAGCTGGAAAAGGTCGAAAGAAGAAAACGCGAAGTTTTCTCCCAAAGGCGAATAATATATATACGTGCGTTCTTCTTGTAAAGTTTTTATCCATCCTTTCTTTTATAAAGAACGTCAACCGCGTTCTACTCAGAACAAACGAAACTGTTCCGTCGATATTTCAAATGTTAGCTGAGAGAACCCAAAAGGAGTGTAACAGTTATACTGGATCCTGGTGGAAAGTTGGTGAATTTATGACCGCAATAGAACTACACCATCTGCTGGAACCTATAAAACAGTCTGCAGACATCCCGGAAAAGTTTAATATGCCCGTCCGTTATGGCCGCAACAACCAGATATAAAGACGTGTATTAAAGAAAGAAAAACTTTATTAGATTGGTCTTTTGTTTCGTTTTGCTAGGATTGACTATAGATGCATATTTAAAGTTTTATATAAGAATTTCTTAAAGACAAAAGAAAAATACTCATTGTATTACTGTTAAATTAAAAATTAAAAGCTACAGCATCGTTAAAAAATAAAAATAAATGATTCGGTAACTCAACCGTATTGTAACTTCCAATCCAATTTTTGTTTTGCAGAAAGTTTTTAGAATGGCATGACAAGGTTGTTTACAAAAGAACACTTACAAGTTAGTAGCTGAAAGGTTTCTCTGTATTTCTAATTAATAATAAAGCATTTTCCGTTAAAGCAATAATTTAAAATTATTTTACCTAGTTACAGCACAGGTTTGAAGGATTAAATTCAGTATTTGAAAAGGAAAGAAGGAAACCTATTGAAACGCAAATTTGTTGTATCAGTGAAGTTGTCCGAGACTGCGTTTCCTTTTCAAGCAGCGTAAATGCATTCTTACGGTGTCCCGCAAATAATTATAAAAAACCTAAGCATGTTGAAGAATTCGAAATGAAGCAGTGTGCTTTTAAACTTTCCTTCAAACATTAAAAAAGCTAAAGTTTCTACATGCGCTTGACTCTTCAGTATGTGAATTTTCACGGTCGATATCGCTATCGCTATCACGGACAGAAATGTAAGGTGGTAAAAGCATACTTTTTGGAAAAATTTATTTTATTCACTGAAAAAAACAATAGTAAGTAAGCTAATAAATGCCAAAACCGAAACTTAGTACTGGAAAACTTTGTTTGTTTCCAAGCGACGGACGTAGGAGCGAGAACATAATTCAGTTCGAGAAATTAAATCAAAAAAGGTTACTGTCCAATTGGATTCAGTACATCCTGCTATCTTCTTCTTTCTTCCTGAAAAGTATATTGGTACTTGTTTTTCAAAAAAATATTTCAAGGTCGCAGAATTCCGAAAATCAATTTGAGTTTATTTTTGTTAACCTAAACTATAAATAAGAATTTGTGATATCAAAAGTCTTGTTGTTAACGTGTTATTTGGAAACCAATTCTGTACAAATGTATACTTTCTGATTCAGAGATCTGATTTCAATTCTTATACTGTGGAAACAGTAGGTATAGTTAACTTGACCAATTTGATTGTCAACTTAGCCAATCAAGTTGTCAAGAGATCATAGCAACTGAGTGTCTTTGTAATATGTATCTACAATAAAACAAATGAAATGTCTGTTAATTTGTTCATTATTACAGATCTATGTAACTTAGATGGCATTGACCCATTCTTTATAACTTCTCAGACTTTTAGCAAGACGTTATTCATCCACACTGCTCACACTTTATGCTCAAGAGATCTTCCCTATAATTAGAAATCAAATCAAATCCTTGATCCACCACAGAGAGTCAAAGCGTTGAATATAAAACATTCACGTTGACTCTTGGAAAATTTTATTCAAGTCAAAGAAATCTGCTCAAAATAACAAACAAATAAACAATCGTTCTTTTCCCCCTGATACATAAAGGTTTATAACAAGTAATTATAATTGTGACAAGATATGTCATTAACTAAACTTTTACCTTCTTGGGGGATTCCTAAGTATCACTGATCTCCATGCTTTTCTAGAATCTCACGTTTTCGAAGTCTTCTATAACTTCATCAGTTTTGTGAACATTCTGGTCTTTATAGAATAATGAATTCTTGTTGGCCTCCAGATCTTTGCAAGTATTTTTATAAATTTTTAAGGATCCTAAGATCTTTGAGATCTTTAAGTTCTTGGGGCTCTCAGATTTATGTGGACCTCTGGAAATATTCTAATCACTTTAAAGACCTCTGGTCTTCATGTTGGTAACTTTGTAAATAGAACTGTTATTAGAAATTCTATAACTGCGTCTACTGAAGGAATATTATGGAATGTAAGTTTTGAGGCCCTCAAATACGTGATCCACTACTGGAAAAAGGTATGAAAAGCAAAGTGTCTAGTTTTATATATACGTCTAGTCAATCGGGCCCATTCATGACTCTCGAACCTTTCGGTCTTGTCGGCCCCATCAGGCTTGCCGGGCCATACGATTATGTTGGGCTTTTTGGACTTCTTGGTTCTTTGGACTTCTCGGATCTGTCGGTCCGTTCGGGCCTTTCGGGAATGTATTGTCTTTAATCTATAGAAGTGATGGGAAGTTTGATAAAACCAAACCTGAACGTCAGTCTGAATCAGTCTCTTGCCAATACTGAATGATTCACAATGGGTTATAAAATTATGATGTGGCCATTTTGCGTCTCGATACTCAAAGAAGTTGTCTCTGATGGCGGGTAAAAACTCAAACTTCATATACGATCAAAATATGAAGACCAGGAATTCCGTAGTATAAGATATTTAATACTAACTGCTGGGCATCCTTCATACTATCGATTAAATTCAATGGTGGGCTGCAACCCTCTAAGACATTTTACTTTGATATAAAAATTGTCTTTTCAGTTTGCTGATCAATCAGTAAATATTAAACCGTTTTTTAAATATTGTGTGGTTAACCGACCAAACTCAATTTTTTTCTTGAACCTAAAGTTTTATTGAAACTTGAAATCTGCGACATTCTCTTTTAGTTACCACCCCAGCAAGAAGAAATTTTACGAGCTCCACACTGTTGATTACCTTGAGGTTTTCAAAATATACGCATGAAAGACTTGAGATTTTATTAAGTTTTTCACTGATTTGTTTAACCATCAAATAAGGACAATGGAATATAAATTCTATTTGCTTATGAATGAGTCATGAAGCTGGTGATTATGTATGTATGCATCATCTATAATGCTATTTCTTCAGTTTTATAAAAAAAAGTGCTAATGTAAAACCTACACGTAATAGAAAACACATGTTACCTGTATTTGCATTTTGAAGTATTCTTAACCAGACATTTTCAACTAATAACAGGTAAATTAAGTAGTTCAAAGGAATTATATAAAAATTTTTGCGGAGACCTTGCGTGATGATTTAGTAACGTTGATGTTAGGTTGCCTGCTTGCTCGCGTCCTGATTGATCTAGAGCTCGGTTTATACTCGACTACGGAAAATAACATATTTCATATTAGACACAATCTCAACTATGTCATTTATTATGAAGAATAAATCGGTCTTATTATACCACAAATAAGTTTCATATAAATCCGTTAAGTATTAAACATTTTTTCTTAACATAAACGAGCGAGAAAAGAAAATAATGAAAAAAACAACAAAAACCTTTGTAATACTGACTGAACAGTCATTTTTAAATTACATAATGTCGTTCCTTATTTTCCGCTACCTGAAGAAGTTAGATATGACAGAGTGGAATGGCAAGCGGGCGCTAAAACGCGGAAGAAGTACTTATTACACCCGAGCATAAGAATCATTTCTAGCAAATCCGAGTCCGGAAGTGCGTGCCTTCGCGACACACGGACAGCGCTAATCTTCCGGTAGTCGCGTGAGTCCTCTGTCGATAGTCCTTCGGTAATCTTTTTGTATATCTATGAGTATATAAAGCACTTAGAACGTCACAGATTGCACTTATTACCTTTTATTATCCACACATTCACAAAAGATGTTTGTTGACATAAACGGAAGGGTTACAAATGTAATAAATTTCATTCTGAAAGATAAGATAATCTTATTAAAAGTACATTGAACGCCCTCTTATTAATCAACGCCACCACTACAGAAGGAAATTAAAATGGAAAAAATAAATGGAAACCAAGAAGTGCTGTAACTGTATATATTTATATTAACAGTGAGAAATAGTTTTTAATATTGTAATTAATATAGCAGCTCTAAAATAATTTTTTAGAAGTATATTGTGTCTAACAATAAGTCGATCGATACCATACTTTTTCCTTTTAGTGTATCGTGTCATATGTCCGCAAAGTCCAGTAGAATTAAGTTTCTTGAACCCACCTATCTTTGGAGGCTTGTAAAGGTCAAACGGTTGAATAGATCGTTTGAAGGTAATTTAAAAATTGTTCAAGAGGTCAAGATCTGTCATTCGGAAAAACTTGAATGAAGTCTAACGAAACTGAATGTGCGATGTTATTTGTAGGGTGTTCTTTCTTAGAGAGCAATATACTTTTGCTGTACGTCTCGAGTTTATTTATTCTCATTGAAATCGTACAAACTGGGTAAAGCAAAATGTCAAAACTTAAATGAACAATACGTAGCTAACTAAAAATCTGCACAAAATACAAAATTTACTTAGTATTTAACACAGATGCAAAATAATCTGGCAACAGCAACAACCTATTTACACCAGTGGGAAGTAACACAATCAGCACCATAATCCACCGTTTGCCTATTTTTGGCATAACTTTTAGTCATTAACCTTAAATGGTGGGGTTTTGCTTTAATTCGGTTTTGCATCTGCGCCACATTTCTCGCTTCCTACCCATTTGCGTAAACTTTTGTTTTATTTGATTCCAATTTCTTCTCAACATATTAAGGCATAATCTCGAATTTTTTTGCAAGTTTCCTGTATGATTTACAAGTTCTTTCTTCTTATTTTGCGTCATTCTTCTGGCTTTTCTACCAACTCCAAATAATCTGTTAAGCAGAATTTCACATTCAACCCTCTTAAGAATATCATAGATGGTCGTATGCGGAACCCCTATTGCTTTAAAATGAGTGACAGTAGATAGTTTTCCACGTTCGCTACGTTTCATAAAAAACTTGTCAATCAATCTTCTACGACTATTTTTATTAAGTTCTCCCACATTGCCTGTTAATAGTTAAGACGTCAAACTTTTTGTCGCATTGACAGTTAAGGTACGTAGAAATGTAACGCGAGTAACGTTCTGTGCAAAGGCTGCGGCATTTTCCCAGCTAAAGAAAGTTTGTGCAGATTTTGTGATACATTGAAAACTTATCTCTAAGTTATTCAGTAAATGCTAATCTTTTTGCATGTCGGCAAATTTACATTATTTCTTCAGTCAGTAATAACTCCAAAAATAAATTGCACTGGAAATTTATTTTTACAATGATCCTAAAATGCAGATATAATTATCTAGCAATAGATCGTCAGTCCTAGTAATAAACACATAACAGAAGCTCCTTTTTTGTCCAAATAATCACTCTTCTCTTTATGTTCTGTTCTATACTAGTGTGATCTGAAAACAAGAAGAGTACATGTAACTTACTTTGTTTGATTGAAATCAATCAAAATGCAATTGAATGCAATTTTTGAAAGAAAGACCAAAAAGCACTTTATCGGAATATACTCTACGTACTATACATACCATGTATTAGTCAAACGCATTTTGGAATGATAGGTCAAATAGTACTATCTGATCTTTATTTCTGCAACAGAATCTTTAATGCGATATACGGCATTAGTTAGAAGTAAGATAAACTTTGAGACATGAAATGTCTACATACAAAAAATCACAACTTTATAATGCAAGTAGGTAATAGCTAATTGACTACTTTTTGAGCAGTTGTTTCATATCTATCTGGAAAAACCAAGAGAGAACATTTTCACATCGATGATTTTCTTCAAACTGCTGCAGATTAGTGAGACCGTTTAAATTAGCAAAACTGGAAGATTATCTCTTAAAGTTTGGTAAGTTGGAACTATTTAATATGGTTTTTACTGTTCGCAGTGTCTAAATGAATGTCCGTCATTAATAAAACTTATAAGCGATTTTACAGTTGCATAACTGCCGGTATTTTCTCAATGTACCGTGTGAAAACTTTCTAGTTTTTTTCACCACGGCGTGTTAGAACGGAAAACTAAGCAGTAAAAGTAGGGATGGTAGCCCCCAATTGGTTCTAAATAGAGTGTAAAGAATCGAAAAATGAAGACCCTGATAATTAGAGACGAATGCGAAACATTATCACTGGATTTAGCTTAGCAAAATCTGCCAAAGATCTCAATGTCTTATTTCGAACAGCTTTTTATCGAAAACTGGTTTAAGATACTGTGGTGTTAAACAGAATTGAGGTCAGAGCTTTTTGATAAAATAAATCTATCTAACTTCTCTAAGTTTCTACATGTTTATGAAGTAAAATTGTATTTCCAGGTTACTACTAACCCAAACCAATAAATTGTACATCTTGGTATTATTAAACTTTGCAATAAGATGCTATGTTGAGAAATCATCATTTCTGGACTGTATCGAGTTGATTTTTGGGCCTGTCGAGTTCTTCAGGTTGTTGAACTTTTAGGATAATTAAGTCGGTCTGATTTGTCATTTTTTGGGTCTATTGGGTCTTTAGAGTTAGCCGAATGTTTTAGACCTGTTTTAGTGAGAATTCTTTCTTTTTTCCTCAGGTTACTGTATATTGTTTGTAACGAATATCGTTTATTGGTAAATCATGTAATTTAGCGATAATGTGTTGTTTTTGGGATATCCTGACAATTATCACTCATTTCTATATGTGAGATAGAGAGATCGTTAGGATTTTGAAGATTTTTTCCCAGAGTACACGAAAACAATTAAATAAATTACTTTGCGGATTTTGATAGAAGACAAATCTGTTGTTAGAAAAATCCGATTCATTCCATTCTTTTTGCACACACTGTTGAAAGTTCCAAGAGATACCAACGACTCCTTATTAGACTTATCTTACTGTTGATTGTAAATGACGTAACTATTAAATACTGCCAGGATAACAAGGATTGTTATTAGGGCAAAACTTCTCCTCTCACTTTTGACTGTTCTGAAACAAGTTTTTCCGTGTTTTTGATGATGATTCCGCCGCCAAGCAGGTTAGTTAATAATTGCTTTGATTCCTTGTACGTTCTATTTGGTTTTGAAATTAAGATAACAAAATGAATAAAACACATTTAATTTCAAATCGTTTCATTTCAATCTAAAATACATTAATCATCAGTCAATGTTACAAAATTGCATTAGCAGACACAAATTATTTGAAACTAATCTGAACAATTGCTAGCAATAATATTTTCTAACTTTGTTGTTTTGTCAAATCGAAGCAAACGTAAAGACTTAATAGCTCTTGATTTAGTAGATTCCGTTCAGTAATTCTTTTAACAAGTTTGAGAATTTTGAAATGAATATATTATTAGGTTGCAAAATCATTTTTTAACAAAAAGTTTAGGTTAAGTTATAATAATTTATTGTCACAGAACATTTCCATTTATATAACGCGCAAAATACCGTCGGGTCAAAATTCAAAGCAAGCAGCATTTCAATTATTTTCGTTTAACGTAAGAAAGCCACGAAAATTGTTGTAAAACATGCTATTACTTTCACTAAAAATTCACATGAATGGAAAGTCAGTAGAAGCAAACACACACTATTGTCCACAAGCAATGACAATTTTAATAAAAAACTTTAGAAAAGACATTTCTTATTTTATCTTCTATTGGTATCACAGGATTTCCAAATGGTATTGCTTGAATATAAATTCTGCATCCAGTATGTTCATCTTCATAAAGTGTCTCGATTTCCTCATAATCAATTAACAAACGGTGATTCACAGCCCACTCCTTCCTGATTTTTATATCTTCATCGCAAGGTAAAAAAAATTCAAGGATAAACCAGTTTTCATTTATAATTTCCGTAGGCGAAACATCCACCTCAATAGAACGTTCTAGAGGATTAATTTTCCAATTAAACGTGTACTGACGATTGTCGATAATTGCGTAGAATCTACATAATCCCTTTTTAGGCAATAAAAATTTTCTACCTATTTCTATAATACCATCATTAGGTTGATATGGATTTTGTGTATGAATTTTTTTAGCACCGGCTGTAGCTGTATTTACTAATTCATCTCCTTGAATTTCTCCGCGCCTGTTACGAAAGAGGTGTCGGCATATCTGACAAAATACTTTACTGCATTTTTCGCAAGCCAGGTGAGAATTCTTGCATACGTAGTTTGGGTCTTCGATAACGGTTTCGCAACGAGAACATACGAAGATGTGAGTATCGAGGTCAGGATTCTCCATGTTCTTGTTTTGTTTTTCTTTTTAAGACCTGAAAAATTAACGAGAAAAATAATTAGACAGTTAATCGTGTAAATTAATTGCTTAGTTTTTATAAAGTTTCGAATGTAAACAGGGTTAAATGCATCTTGATTTTTTTTAGTATCAACTAGTAATACAAAAACAATAGAATTATTTTGATAAAAAGTTTGTTATAATTTGCTCTTTTTTCTGAATGCAAAAGAGAACAGAAGCTGACTACGCATTATCCAAACTCTTTTATAAAACAAATATTAATACGGAAGTTGCACGGAATATTGGTCTTATGGTTTTAGACTGAATTTTTCGCTAAAATAGTAAACCATTCTTCTCTTAATTAAAATAGTTAGTTAATATCATATTAAATTGGGGTAATCGCATTTTAATGTTTCTTAGTACTAATTCAAAATGAAATTCGATCTACTTTGGTTTATTTTAATAATAACCCAAGAAAAACGAAGATCTCTCGAGTGTTTTTCTTGCGCAACTTAAAAGAAAGAATGTCAAAAGTTGTAATGTAAGGTCCTGTATACCAAGAAGTCGTTGCACTATTGCACAATACTAAGGACAGTGCATGGCACATTAACATTCTGTTTTTTTGGTAATTTCTCCAACAGATTCAGTTTAGATAACCTGATCTATCGAACCATAAGAATGTCTAATCTAGCGCCCACGGAAGAAATTCTGAAAGGCCAAAAATTGTCTAAAACCTTTGATAGATCAGAGATCAGAAATTTTAGTTTCTTCAAGTTACTTTAAATATACATGGAAGTGGTTACACGACTTTGTTCCAATTTGACCAATTTTGTTTCTTACAGTTCTCGGCTTCTTAGTGATGGGACAAATTTACCATATCCAAATTAAAATTAAATTACTTTTAGCAATATGAACTTTCTGCTATCGATGAGTTTATGTCGACTTCTAACAGTGTTCATCATTGATCTTTTTTTTTTCATTCTAGGCACCAACTATTGTGATCATATGGCTCTGATGCAGCATCTCTCTCCGTGTGTGCCATTTCTACTATGCAAAATGTATTTATTGGTGGTATCTGCACTGATCATCATTGTTATAATTACAAAGATTGATTTGAATAACAGAGTTAGCTTTTTATGTAATACGCTGCGGGTTTCAAACAAAAACAGTTACAAAAATTGCTTTTCAAATATTGACTAAGACACAAATTTTTGTTGGTGGTATATTAGAAATAATGCGGGTTTTAATGCTTCGAGTGTACACAGTATACACAAACCCAATGCAATTCAATATAAAGATTGGTTGCAAGACCATTATTATTCATAATGATAGAACAATCTTAAATAAAATATTCAGACGAGAAATCATGTTATTTTTGTTACCAATACATTCCTGTACAATGAAGTCGTTTGTTGGCGAAATCAATACAGATATAGTACTATAGCAGATAGCCAAGTGACGCAACGTACTAATAATCATTTATTTTATTCTTTTTCCCAATCTAGAAATATTCTAAATATTTTTGAACCACTAAAAAGATAAAGTGCAAGCACTGACGAGTATACAAAAATAAACATTACTCACGTATGATACGTAATGCTAAGAGGTTTACAATTTGCTGAGAAAAACATATACACATCAAATTCTAAAATTAATTTCAAGTATCTTCAGATACAAATTGAGAAATAATATCGGACTTACATTAGTATAATCTCAATATAATTATATTTACAGAAACTTTATGTTGCTATACTTTCATGAAATAATTTTACAAAACGGATAATGAATTCTCTTTCTTGGCAAGAAAAAAAATATACTCATCTAGCAGTCTTATGATTTATTGGTCTTTTTTAATGTATAATAAAACGTGCTCAATCGAATATCTGAACGTACTTCTTGACGTAGTCACTACATCACTATAATGATAATTTGAACAACTTAGAATTTTAAGTAAACTCTTTTATTGCATTAAGTAGAACGCGAAATATGTAATATCTACAGATGGATTTACATATAGGTATATTGTGATAGCTGATTTTTTCTAAAAGGTTCATTCTTTCATAATGTGCATTAAGTATACATGCAAACAACTTAGTGTAGGATGCAGTTTCTTTATGCAACTTGTTTCAATTTTTAACCTTGCTATTCAATATTCCACTCGTATATATTCAATAATAAATAATTAAAGTTGGTGATTGTTAGCAAAACAGAGTTATTGTGGTCTTCCTTGAAACACTTTTCTAAGTTCTTTAGAAATCATTATAAACTAACCAAAACGTGTCATAGAGATGCTCATTCCCTAAATGATGTAGAATTATTATTAAAAGCGGCATGTACAACAAAAAAATATAAAAGAAAAGCAGTGTTTACTACAAAACAAAACTATAATACCTACATGTTACAAAATACACAAAACATTCACAGAAACATAACAATATAAATTGTGGTGTATATTACAAGTGAACGTATCTTGTAAAATATAATATTATCTATAACTTTTTAGATGATTAGGCGTTGACAATTTGGCATTGCATATTGTTCAAGGTAATTTATAACAATTTCCGTTATGAAACTTATGATACTCTTGGCGACATCTAGCAAAGGCATTTCAATCTAATTCATTCCCTTAGTAGAATCCTACAATAAAAAAGAAAAAATTAAATGGAAATTACAAAAATTAATAATTACAGAATTAACATTAATAGTCCAACAAAAACATATACATTATCTCATCGACCTTATCTAAGAACGACAAACCAAAGCGGTGCTTACGAATAGCGCCATCTACTGCGATATAGCTTCATTCACTATCCCAGTTAGTTACAAGGCCTCAGTTGCGTAACAAAATATAATAAACCTGCTTTATCAACAAGCACGTGATAACATTGAGACGGTAGCGACACATGAAAACATCAGTTTTGCTTCGAACTAAAAATTATTATCATTGATGTGTAACACCACCACAGTAGTACAAGATTTTTTTTGTGCAACAAAATAATATCAATATGCGTGTTAATTTATTCCAGGAATATTGTTAATACCTAATAAACATTTGGGTAAGTCACTTTATATAATACCAATTGGTTGTTAAAACAGTTTTCCTATTAAATTTTACGTTTCTATTTTTATTTGGAAGACTCCGGGGTGTTTTTGCGTACTAATTTTAATGTTGTGCAAAATTTTCATGAAAATTAGAAAATCTTGAGATCCTAGTGTACCGTGGTAAACGAATAAAAGGTGAATAATTGGTGGGATAAATAAAATCAACGGTTAATTAGGACATCACGTCGCATATCATATCTGTCAACCCTCACGGGGTAAGTTTAAATAGTACGTTCGGCCATATTTTCAGATTTTTCAGGAAATTATCCTTGGTTGAATTGCAGAATTAATGCTTTTAATGTGTTTACCCGTATGTCTAGCGGTAAACGAGGATGAAACATTAATTTGTGGGAATATTTTGGGGTCGTTGTTCGTTTATTGTTTGTAAATTAGAGGTTATGATGCTATTTCGACCTTACGGATTTGTATAAAAATACCCCGAATTGTTTAAATTGAAAAAGGTTTATAGAAACGAAATAAATATTTAATATGGAAAACTTTAGCAATTATCATTGAACGCAACCTTGTATTCCGAGTTTAAAAGTAATCTGACCTTTCTGGTTTCTAAAAACATTCATGCACAGTGAGCACATGTTTTAATTTATTTTAGATTTACACTATTTACATATTTACTAATGACAAAAAAATCATATCAAGAAATTTCTATCGTCTAGCAGTGTACATTTTGTAACGTATTATCGATTCAAAGTAAATTTAGATGTGTTTTGTTTGTTATGTTATTTGTGTTTGTTACGTGCATTTGAAAGATAATTAGAAATTATCTTAAAATGAATTTATGTTTTGATATTTTGGTGTTACGAGGACGTGATAACATAATGACTCGCTTATTTTTTCTTTTTGTAATTAGGCATAGGTGGCTTTATAAGTAGATGATTGAATAATTCAGATTTATTTTGTTTTATTTTTGCTTTTGTTTTATTATTTTCAAGTAGTGTATAATAGAAATGTAATATTCTAGTTTCGTATTCCTGCTTGACATTGAAGGGTTAAATTATATCTAGGTACAAACAAAACAGACCAAGTACAATAAAACAATCATTTTTGTTATTCGTGAACATAAAAATATACTTGAGGTTAATCTTTTCTAATTTTAGGTTTTTGTTATTATTTTAAGGTTACTGAAAATTTGAAAGCATTACCTACTTGATATTTTTACGGTTTTCAATTTTGTATCTTAATACTGTACTACATACAGTTACAAAGAGAATAAGCAAAGTATAGTTGGTTATAACAATTTCTAGTTACCACGCCACGCATGAGGTTACAGATTATAAATTATAATTTAACTAGTAAATATAAGAAAGAAGGGAAAAATTCTAATAAATATTTACTGCCGTTATACATACGTAAATGTAGATATTAAAGTGAACACTACAAATTCCATGCAATAAATAACGAAATCGAATAGTAATCAATTTGTTGTGTCATCACTTGAAATTATTAAAATCAGGTCTGTATTAAGGAGATTATTTTTGTTTATTCAAAATCTGTTGAAGTTAATACTATTATTTAACATTATATGCGACTGACTTGTAATGTTATACATTTTGTTGAGATGCAGTAATTGATCGTATTACATAATTGGTGTAAAACAAAAGATAATCAAACTTAACTTTCCTAGCATTTAGCCTAGTTAACCTAACCCAACCTACTCAAATTAAACTCTAATTAATCTTATTTGATCCAATCGAATCTTGTGCAAAATAATCCTATTTTACTGTATTACCCTACCCTAATCTAAACTAATTTGACAAATCAACTACCATGATTTTATATCGAAATACGTCACTTTTTCTTAGTGTGTTATTATTTGGTATATTCCGGAATATCGTAGAATAAACTAAAAAACTAGTTACCAACACTGAAAAATAATATACATTTATTCGAAATTAAAGCAGTTTTTTCAGATCAAAAACTGCGTCGAGTTTACATTTACATAATTAGGAATATTTGTATGTGCGATGAATGTAAATACTACAGTTCTAAAAATAGTTTCCATCCAAGGATGTTCAAGAAGTTCTTAGAAGAATTAAAGAGATCTAAGTGAGCATCAGCTGGTCAATTTGAATTCTGCCTAAATTTACCTTATTAGATTTTTGATTGTGACGTTTTGTTAACAAACTGCTTTCCTTTTGGCATAAAATAGAAAGATGTTTTGAACCTATGTATTCTTTTCATTAATGAGAGGATGACTTCGTATCTTTTTTGTTTTTCTTCTTGGTTCGCTGTTTCTGCTTTGTGGTCATTGAATCTATAGTAATTCCTTAACCATCTTGGACGTCTTTCGACCAAGCCATACTGATATTTCTTTTTAAGTCCAGATGTATACGGGTATTCTAGGATATTTCGGAAAAACTCAATTTTGGTTTTCTACACCAATATGGCATAATGACATTAGTGGATGCTTACTGAAATCTTCAAAGCTGCTTCAAAACTTCTTAACCATTCTTTTTATAAAGCCTTTTTTCGGTACCTATTTGATATTAATTAGACCATGCCACTTATTGGCACAGTTACTTGATCATTACTATAGGTACTATTTGCGCAGCGGATTTTACTTTTTCTTTCTTTGATAAACATAGTTATCAGTCTCCCAATCACTTCGTAATAAAACACAAGTCGATTTACTTGTTTTGTGCTTGAGAAGGGAAAACCAAAAGGAAACTGCAAGGTGCAAAACGAATCGAAAGCTAGAATTCTTTGTTACGGACCAACGACGGGTATTTCAATTGTTTTGTGTTGCTAGTATAGATATAGGCTACAGTAAAGGTAAATGGGTACCCAACCATTAATTTTGATACAAAAGATAGAAAAATAATTATTTTTAGGATTAGGAAGAAACTGCAACCAATAGCTGTAGTTCTTGGTAGACTTAGGCAACTTTTACCTGCAACTCTTTAGCTCACGTTCACTGGAATGCTACGGAATTTAAAGAAAAAAAGGAATTTTGATAAAGCTCTCCCTCTATTTTTCACCGACTTGAGTAAAAACTAATTCAAGACTAATGTCATTGTTTAGGCAAAGTTCTAATTCGAGTTCCATAAAGCTTACTTACATTGGATCCCTAGACTTAGTTTTTTTTTTAATAAAAGTGTATCTCAAAAATTTGGGCTTCACCACTGCATCAGGATATACGAGTATTAAGACTTGGATAGATTGAAAAAAGTTGGAGATAACCTAATTCTGTTTTCTTATCTAGATATTCACTTAAGATGAATATCTTGAAATTCCTTCAAACATCTGTGCAATACAAAGGAATGTGCAAAAACGCCAAATGGAGTGTTACGATGAATTCTACCAAACATGAGAAAAAAATATTTCTGTCATTGTTTTTTGTTTCATTACGAAGTTGCACTATGTACACGATTTTTTTAATGGAATGCCTACTTGATTCTTATGCTATTGAAGAGCTTGCTTTGGATGCTCTGCAGACATATATTACTGAAAAACATTCAGAACAAACTATTCAATGAAATCTAAATTAAGGAAACTTTCCATTTAACAAAATCTCGTAGTGACACAAAGACAATCATAGAAATATTTTTCCCTGCTGTCAACCAAATTTCCTTTTATTCCGTGTTTGCTATTTCTTTCCATTTTTACTCTGTATAAAAAGATCTGGATTAGAGGAATTGAGAATTTCCAATTTTTTTGCCATGGGTATTTTTGCAAACAAAAGAATCAGGTTTGCTATTGTTGACCAAAGTCGTTTGTTATTTTTTTATGTTCCCATCCGTTTTGCCTTAACGAAACTGAAAATTGCCGTTTTTAATAAAAACTTAGAAAGGCAAGAAACACAATAAATCGATCTATTATAGAACAGGTAATTTTTCTCTATTTTAGTATCAAAATCGAATTTAAAATATTTCAATATGTCAGAAGCAACATGATATGGTGACGAAATTCTATAAATGGCTGTCACTATAAAGTGTACTATTTAACATTAACGAATAGCTCTCGAATATTCCAGCCACAATTGAATTTGAGATCCAGCTTGGTAATTTGAATTTTATCAAATTTTGACAATGAATGTGCGAATTTTTTCTGTCCAAATTTTTTGGGCCTTCTGTTTTATAACTAGTGCGAAAGTCTAAAAAGTGTAAATCTTAATCGAATCAGTTTTCAACGTAAGGTTCCAGAACGGTAGGTAGGTACGCGGCGCCTAATTAACATATTTTACAGCTGAAACAAACGAAATTGTTTGATTAGATTTCTGCTCTAAAGTTAGTTTTTGCAGATAAATTTTCAGTTATACAAGTCAATTCGGCTCCTAGGTCATGTTTGCCATTTCTGTTCCAGAAAAACTACTCAATTCAGAACTTTTATTATTGTCCTAATGAAATGCAGTAATACACAGACAAGGTCTTTTAATTTCCACGTTCAAATTTGAAGACACCATGTTGTGATGCCATAATCTTTGTGAAAATGTTAGGTGATTCAGAAAAATTAGTTTACGCAAATCGTAATAACCAAAACAAGCATATACTGAAAAAGACAGCCGTTCCCTTGTGAAGACAGTGGCTGTGCGCAAAGAAAGAAAACTTGACACCTAGACGCATCAAGATAACAATGAGACTAGATGAGATCCCAAAAAACACTTCGGTTTGATTTCATAGCCGTCAGTTGAAGTTTATCCAGTTAGAGCAAGGATGGACACTCAGGGCCAAACTAAACTATTTGATTAGCATTTTGCTGTAAAATTAGTTTTTGCTAATATAATTGGCATTTATTCGAAACAGTTTGCCCACCTCTGAGTTAAGAAGGTTTTTGAGTTGTTAGAACATAATTGACTTATTAATAATTCATTGGAACATTTTTGGTTGTTCACCGCTACAGAAATCCGTAATTTGAATTTTGACCACTTGCAAACAAAAAACTAGCTATAGAGTGAGCATAGATATAGTTTGGTTACTTCCAGTCAAAAGTTTTTGATGGATTGTATACATCCGAAATTAAGTGCCATAATGTACCCTTGGGCGTTTTTGCCCAAGCGTTGTAAACACTGAAACAATATTTGAAAGCCAAAGTTCATATCTGGGCTTCATGCTGATTATTCTCAGTTGTAAATCCGACATTGTAAGTCTCGCCATATTAAGTGCAGACATCAACGATGGTGGTTTCCTTTTGCACACAGTTGAAAAATTCTACATTTTTTGCGGTAGCGAGACTTATGAAGCCTGTACTGTCTAATAAGAATTTCCAATTAATGAACAAACGATCTTGAACAGAACCATTCTTGCCATTGTTCGTGTGTTCTATAAAGCCTCGTTTTTCTATTCAAAATTAAAATTTAATTTTATGGTATTCTAATTAGGTTAAAAAGAAACCCCCACTAAACGACAAATTTAAATTTAACTACAAACTCAAAATGAATCGAATTAATGCGATAGGCTGAAGGACGTTTGACCCGTAAAACGTTTGTTTTCATGACATGCTAGATTAAATTCATCTAGTTCACCTCGTTGTTCGAATATTATAGTTTACATCAAGCTAATGTAGCAAACTAGAAATATAATTGTATCTATTTTGTTGTATACACGTAAAAACAAAAGTAATAAAATCGGGAACAAAATTAAAATAGTTGAGAACATTCTCTGCATTTTAAATTCGAATGGAATTGCACAAAAGCTCATTATAGTGCATCCAATAATCCCCATCCATTTGCATTGGCACAATTCCAATCAATCAACCCTAATAAGATTTTCTCATGCTCGCACAGGATTTCATTAATTAAGTCTCGAAGACCTCAAGATGTAATTTAAATCTCCCCTTTTCTCATAAATTTTATATTATGTTCAATTTATTAGTATGTTAAAAATACCATTTTGCTTTCCTAAAATTAAAAAAAAAGGAATCATGGAAATCGATAAGTCTGGGTGGTGCAACGAAAACGAAAATTTCACCAACGGGGTCAGACATAAACCTTGGTGGAATTTGCAACTACTGCGACCTTTGATAAAAAAGAAAAAAATTTGTTATTCAAATTGGACCAATGTCGCATGTACAATTATGTTGCTGATTCAGAATTTACGTGGCTTACTATGTTTCGGTCTATGTACTGATAACTAATGATAATAGTGATCTTAGGTTGTAAATATTTTTTTATTATTAATTAAAAAAAGTTATTACTCACCTACAGTAATTCTGCATAATAATGAGAAATTTTAATCTTAAGAGTCTTGTATTAAAAAACTAAAAATAAAGAACAATACCCATAAAGTCATAACTCATAACAGATGTTCTATTTCTGTCTGTTGCATTATTTTTCTAATTAGTATAATATAATTCCTCACTTTTTAGCATGAGAGAGAATTTTCGCTCATAAATCATGAAGAAAATATCACATACAGCAGAAACGTACACACGCCAAGTTTATATAAAAATGGGGTCAATGAAAAAATTGTACTTGAGATTATTAAATATTCTAATTTTATTTTTAAAAAATCTTCCAGTTTGCCTTTCAGACAAACTAGCTTTTATTTTTATTCCTGCGTATTTTATGGCTTGTTTTTCCACGAAAGAAAAATAGCAAAATCA
Organism: Ignelater luminosus; assembly: GCA_011009095.1. NCBI lineage: Eukaryota > Metazoa > Arthropoda > Insecta > Coleoptera > Elateridae > Ignelater > Ignelater luminosus. Next base: position 322,909 of record VTPC01001158.1, read on the forward strand.
AAAACATATTAATTCCAAAACGAGAGAACGATATGAATAAATCTTGATGTTACGAAAAGTTTGTATAAATTGTATTTTCACCATATATTAGAGATACAATGAAAATACTGAAATATTTCAAAAAAGGAGTCTCCTTTCTTGGTTTCCTTTTTATCATTAAAAATGTTTTTTCTGCATTTATTTATTTTTAAAGAAATAACCAATAAATGGGAGTAATGACTTTTACATTTATTTGTTTTTAATGACAAGTGACTAAGAGTAATGACTTAATAAAACTAATTATGGTTAAGTTCCCTCCACCCCACTAAAGAATTTTATTTATCTAAAATTTTACAATAAATTCTTATTAACAAAATAAAACATTTTCACAAAAATCTAAAAACGAAGGAAACCTCGATAAAAGCAAATACTACTAACACTTAGAAAAATAAAAAAATTGGCAACACTGTTTATTCACAGCTGTTTGTTATCTTCATTGTATAACTTCTGGTAATCAATAGATATGATATTATGTTTGCTAAACAAACGTAGTAGGTATGAATTTAGAATTCTTTAGAAGAAACGTCCATTGGGAATCTTGAGTAAAGGAATCTACCACAGACTTTTTTGAATCTCATATTTGTTGGATTTTCCTTCAAATATTTAAGAAGTAAGATAAAATTTCTTGCCTGGCGTCAAGTATTTTGGGAACAAAGCAAAAGCAACAAAAATTTGTTTACTTGAACTATTTTACTTTTGATTGATGCGCATTATGTTGTAGAAGAAATGGAAACGTAGAACCAATAGATTCATGATTGGTAAACTAAAACGACAAGTACGAGGTCTGTTCAAAAAGTATCTCGACTTTTGTGTTTTTTCAAAAATTATTTATTTATTCATCAATATCTATTTTGTCCCCTTCAAAGTAATCCCCATCAGATATTATACACTTGTGCCAACGTTTTTTCCAATCCTCGAAGCACTTCAAAAAATCATTTTTTGTGATCTTGTTCAGCTCCTCCTTCGATGCCGTCTTTATCTCCTCAATCGTAGCGTAGCGTCGTCCTATCATGGGCCTCTTCAGTTTCGGAAACAAGAAAAAGTCACAGGGGGCCAGGTCTGGGGAATACGGTGGCTGCGGCATCATTAGTGTGTTGTTTTTGGCCAAAAATTCGCGCACAAGCAACGATGTGTGAGCAGAGGCATTATCATGGTGCAAAAGCCAATTTTTGTTCTTCCACAAATCCGGGCGTTTCTGGCGGATTGCTTCGCGCAAATTGCGCATAACTTGCAGGTAATATTCCTTATTGACCGTTCTACCCTGTAGCAACAACTCATGATGCACCACGCCCCTGCAATCGAAAAAAACTGTAAGCAAAACCAAAAGCACGCTCTTCGTCGTTCACATCTTCTCGGCCCTCTGAGAACATTTTGTACCACCGATAAACGTTGCTTCGGTCCAAGGTAGCTTCACCATATGCCACAGTCAACATTCGGAATGCGTCCGCGCACTTAATTTTGTTTTTCACACAAAATTTGATACAGATTCTTTCATCCATTTTTTGGAATAGGCAAAAATCGAAGACGAGCCAAAACACGTCCAAGCAAAACAGCTGTCAAAAATTAACTGAACATTCAAAATGGCCGAACTTGTCGGCATAAGTGAGGGACGTGAGTACCAACATAACGCCACAAAAAAATCGAAAATCGAATATACGTAACCCGCGGAAATTCAAAATTCGCGATACTTTTTGAACAGACCTCGTATTGACTCAATTTGTGTGTATTCTCTTTAAATTGTACCGCTGTTTATGGTGCTTGATAAAAATTAAAAACCAATTAAAATGCAATAGACTACATCTTAGATCACTTTTCAAAATGATGCACAAATTTTTAGGTGTGGGATTTTGTTGCTGCACAGAGACTGCAAATATCCGCTAAGTAGCGTGACGTACTTTTTATTTTATTCATGTTGTTGATTATTATGCACTTATTATGTAGTCATCCAGATGATAAGATTATTATCTATATGTAGAATTTTTAAAATAAAATAACAAGCGTAATTAAATCTTCACTTTTAATCTAATTTACAATAGAATTATTATCATTATTATGTATAATTGTGCTATTTTTATATTTATACGCATTTGTTCATCAAATCATCCATAAATTTCGTATTTTTAAGGGAGAGGGATAACAAGCTTTAGGTTTGCCTAGAAGAGCAAATCATTACAAAAACATTTGTATCCATCTTAGCAAGAGGTAAAGATAAAACATATAGAAAACCAAAACCTTCTTTTTAAACAGGAAGCACAAAACATTTCAGCAAAATTTGCTGAAATAAACAAAATATTAGATGCCAGATAGAACACGTAGAACTTTATGCAGCAGAAGAACCAAAATAAAAGCTTCAGATCAGGATTGGGCAAATTTGGCCCGCGCGGGCGAATTGCTTCGTATAACAACAAAAACAAATTTTTGCTAAAAGATGTGCCTTTGTTCAACTCCAGGAAGCAAATTTTTCCATCCCTGATATAAGCAGTACAATGCCAGATGCTGAATTTGACAAGGCAATAGACAACGTGATTAAAAAAACTCCCTGGAATAGATGGAATTATAACTGGAGCAGTTACTAGTAGATTACGCAACAACCCCGATGTGCCAATTTCAAAAAAGTGATCTAGCTATGGCAGAATGGAAAGAAACATTGACATCTGACATTTTGCCAGTTTGCTTCAGGAAAACGATCACCCAAGAAAGACTGTGTTAATAGTAGAGAAATTATTGAGATCGGAAAATATGTTTCAAATATTTACAGAACAAAGGGGTTCCCCAAGGATGTACAGTATTACCATTACTATTTAACATATATTCATAATAAATATAAATGATTACCTTACCGAGGAAGCTTAATTACAAATGATTGCAGGAGTAAGAATGCAATTTATAGTAGAAATAAAAAGGCCAAGAAGGCATTCTACAAACAGAGTTTGCTAACAGCAGATAGCATTTCAACTAAAATAAGGAAAACATAAATAGCTGCGTATGGCTTTATAAAGTAGGGTAAGGTGGTAAGACGTGAATCATTGTAAAATGAAAGAGAACGAAAAGAGAAAGATTAACAGCTAGTAGAATATGAAAAGAAAAGCTTTCGACAAAAGAGCACGAAAGGTTACTTTAGATACAAGATTTCTAAAGAGATTATATGTTGTACAATGAAACTGTGCAAAGGCCACCATATCTTAGAATCTCTAGATTACAAGTTATCTAGTGATTACTTGAGTATCAAAATATGAGTAAGCATTAAAACAAACAAAAAACACAGGATTTACGTGGAATAGAGATATAGCGAGATAGTTACTTTTGTGAAATCTTATAAAGAGTTTCCTTTTCTGACGTGGAACTGTAATAAGTAACTAGTCACATTTTTAAACTTTTTTTTAACAATGGTAGTCACATACTTAACCTTTATTATCATCTTATTTATTCAACAGTAACTTAAACAATAAAAAACCAAATCGACAAGTTATAAAAAACTTGTGCGCATTGCAGCTCTGTCGCAAACAACTTGCAGAGCTTACATTCTTTTTGTTTACTCTTGCAAAAAGATAACATTGTGTGAAAAGTGTGCAACGTGCTTATTTCCGCCTATGGCAGTTAGCTGTCGAATTTCGCTCTTTTGGGCTGTGCCACCTTTTGGTGAAAAAGCCTTAAACAGTAAACGGTAAACGACAAACAAGGAAGAAGTATACAGAAATGGATTGCGGAATTCATGCAGGTACTTTCTCAACTCAAGATGTGAATTGAAAAGAAAATACCTCATTTGCTAGTTCGAATAGGTGAGTTAGATTTGTATCTGCAATAACCAACGGATTTCGGGCAATACGAGTTAGTAACCAATGCTTTATATAAAACAAGCTCTTGGTGCTGCTTTCCAGATGTAGCCCGAACACCATCCGTGAAGGTCCATTTCATATGGAAGCAAAATCATTAAGTATTCTGGTTTTTTTTGGGATATTTAACTTGACTTTCTAGCAGTTCGATTTCTTTCTTTCCAAAGTCAGTCTGATATTATAGTGATGACAAAATCTCGTTGGATTGTAGATTTTAGATTTCATTTCTACAATGATTATTAAATTTGTCTTTAATTACAAATATTTTGTAACTACTTCAAAGGAGTTGCAAGCAAAGTTGTTTATAACTGATAATAGAATCTGAAATATTAGTATGTCCGAAATAGCGTGCAACAGACTGTACATCAATTACAGTTTAATTTCCTTTGTTGATTTTTTTTAACAGCATTGAAGAAATAGTGATATCTGGAAGAATATTAATATATCTACTGTCAATAATTATAATTAGTTGTAGTTTTTATCTATGTCATTTCCCTATAGTATATGATATTCCTATTTCTATTGTACTACAAAGTTTAGTGGAAAATTTATTTTTGAACATCACATGAATGGAATATAACATTGATAACAGGTTCTTTTGACATTCTCATAAAAAACCACAAAGATTATTTAAACTTTCAAATCAAACCTCAAGCTAATGCATATTCCATTTAAAACTGCGATTCTGGGAATATGCAACAAATTAGATTTATTAAAAGATGTCCTTTGTACGTATATAATTGTGGAGAAAAAATGTGCCTGTACGTTGTGAGTCACAAATGTTAATTAAATGAAGTAGGCGTAGATTAGTTTATTTACTTTTGCTTTAATGATATCGTCCCTACAGTTCTGTTTAGTTACTGGTATTAAAGGAATTTATCCACAGTATGTTTCATACATCTAGTGATTAATGTTGAAGGATTATTAAAGGTGATTTAGAAAGTAAATTTTGTTAAAATCCTTTGTGTTACTATTTTAAAAATAAAATTTGTTTGGTTGCATCGTATTTAATGTGTGTTACAAATGTCTGAAATACTCAATCTTAAAATACTTGTATTTGACATTTCTTCTCCAAACTTCTATCAATATAGTTCTTATGTTGGTTGAATTTATAGTGCAGTCTTGAGAAGTTTATTAATTCAGTTATTTAGTACTGAAGAACATAAAAGACGATGTTTTATGAATTGCTTGCGTTATAACACAATGTAATATTACCAGATGGCAAAACAAACGGAATACTCAATACATCGAATAACTTCCATTTAGAAATTATATTTACGATTGAAGAGGAAAACTTTCCGATCTATTTTTAGATACAATATTAAATGGACAGAATAAAGGTATAACAGGTATTCTTGTTTATTTTTTATTTTGCACCTGAAAAATCAAACCTCCCAAAAATTTCTGAAGACTTGAACAACATAAAAATGTCTAAATATATTTTTGCGATATAAATCGCAATGGTACAAAAATTTTAGAAACGGAACAAACCAATATCAACTAAATAAATATCGAAACTTTAGAGTTTAGATGTTCATCTCACACAAACCACGAGAAAGCAAAAATTGTGCCAAGAGTAATTTGTACCCACTGCAACTTTCTAAAAGTCGCAGAACTTTACAAAGTGTTATCTTTATTAAGATTGGAAAAAGTAGAAATGAAAAATTAATTTTTTTTCTCTAGAAAATGTGGCAATGATGTGCAAGCGGTTTTCCTGATTGTCCTAGTTATCTAGATACTCGACGTTGTTTTAAAATTTTTGGCACGCTGTACATAAGCACATATTACAATAATAAAAGTATTTTAT
>VTPC01001159.1:0-12134 GCA_011009095.1 Ignelater luminosus
AAAATTGATTTCCAAGGTACCCTTATCTAACAATACTATCAGTCGAAGAATTCATGACATAGCTGAGGATCTCAATTATCAATTAATAGAAAAAATTAAAGGCAAGGATTTTGGTTTGCAACTTGATGAGGCTACTGACAGTAATAATGATGCACATCTTATTTGTTACGTACGCTTTCTGGCTGATAATATTATTGTCGAAGAACTTTTATTTTGCAAAAGCATTACCAAAAGTGCGAAGGCCCAAGACTTGTTTGAAATTCTTGACAAGTTTATTGCAGAAAATGGTTTGGATTGGGAAAAGTGTATCGGTGTATGTACTGATGGTGCTCGATCCATGTCTGGCAGGTATGGAGGAATACAAGCGCTTATTCGTAAAAAAGGACCAAATGCTATGTGGACCCATTGCATCATCCATAGGGAAGCTCTTGCATCAAAGTCAATGACCTCTGAATTGAACCAAGTACTAGAATGTGTCATTGGTGCAATAAACTACATAAAAACTAGGCCGCTAAAGGCCAGACTTTTAAAAAAACTATGCATAGATATGGGAGCTGAACATACGACCCTGCTGTATTTACTGCAATTCACGATGGCTTTCACGTGGAAATGTCTTATTTCGTGTATTCGAATTACACAGGAACGTCATGAAAACGCCAGATACTTTGCTGAACCAGATTTTTTGCTAAAACTAGCATATTTGTGCGATATATTTGAGAAACTAAATAAATTGAATCTGTCTTTGCAAGGCAACAACACGCACTTTCTGAAACTGTTGGAGAAGATTGCGGCGTTTAGAAAGAAACTACAGTTGGGGTTAAAAAAAATGAATGAAGGTGGCGGTCAAGATTGCTTCTCGCAATTGTATAAATATGCGGCATCTAATGAACTGGTTGTCTCACAACACCTGATGGCCCTTTTCACGGAACACCTTTCGAAGCTCATCGAATGGTTTTCGAAATACTTTGCAGATTTGCGTGGATCCAAGATCCTTTCCATGCACAAGCTCCGCCAGAGTTCACATCACAAGAGGAACAGAGTCGCATTGAACTCTCTTGCGACAGCAGCCTTAAAACTAGATTTGGTGGAGTTTTGGTTATCGGTTCAAAATGAATATCCAAATTTAACTTCAAAAGCTTTAAAAATTTTCATTCCGTTTGCAACATCATATTTGTGTGAAGCTGGATTTTCAGCTGTGGCTGTAATCAAGAACAAATACCGCTCAAGGATTAATGTGGAGCAAGAAATGAGAGTAGCAGTGTCAAGCCTTATTCCCCGTTTTGAAAAACCGTGTGGAGATCACCAAGTTCACCAGTCACATTGATTTGACTGAGTAGCTATTGTATTTTATTTTTGTTTTTCTTAATTTTCTCTTGTTGTTTTCTGTTTCAATTCTAAATTCTCATAAATATAATAAAAAAAACTCAGTTTCATATTGTGGTTGTTTCAATTTTTGTGCCTATCTACCTAACTACTATTATTGTAGGTACCTATTTCTTTCGACTGTATCTATATCAAATAGCTAGCTAGGGTAGGGCGTCGTGATAAAATACTAAACTCGTAAGTGCGCCAACGGCTGAAAAAGATTGGGAACCTCTGGCTTAAGTTGTTTAGCAAGTTTCCTTCATGCAGCATTTTGTACCCAAGGAAGACGGAGAAGCTTGCTGTACTAGGATAAGCTGATTGTTTTTGTAAAAATCTAGCCTATTTTCTCTTTTGCACACATTTAATCTTTTCTATTCAATCGCTTTTCTATTATAAAAGCAAGAAATGCAGAATTAAAAAAAAGTATAGTCGGTATAAACTGCATTATGTAAAAAGAGGCCTTTTCGAGATAATGATGTTATCCCGAATCCACTTAGAACCTCTATTAATAAATAGCAAACAAACGAGATGTAAACAATGAGAGATTCGGGACTGAAAAAGAGCCCCCCTTCCTTATACGAGATATACACACTTAGCTCCTCTACTACAACCCCTATCGAATTTACCGAAGTAAAGTACAAAATAATATATCCGGTCGGTGTCAAGTTCCAACCGTGGTGGGTGATATTGTAACATCCCTTCAGGCGCGGGGTAGTAAAACGGTTTTTATACATTTTTGCGTGTATCGGCTTTTGAATATCTACAAATCTCATGTGTTCATTCCCATATTTAGCGCCCTACAGGCGAAAATTAGAAAAGATTGCATGTGGAGTTGGGCAAATTGCAATTTTATCATTATTTTGTACCCATTACCAAATTAACGAATTGGAAATTCGGTTTTAGATTTTCCTCAAAAAAGCGGAGTTTATTAATTTTCTTTAATGCCATTAAAAAATATTTTATTAGAAATGTTTCACCATTATGAATAGATATTTTATGTAGGTACTTACAAACCTTGACATCTTAGTTATAAAAACTTTTTTAAGTTTATTACTTCCACTAACTCCTAATAAAATTCAAATCAGAATGTTAAAAGTTTTTGGAAGTTGTTACTGTTATAAGTTCGAAAAGTGCTACGGGTTTCAGTTTTATGAAATTCATACCTACTAGGATTTTTCTAAAGGCGGAAATTGAATTTTTAAAGAAAAACGTATGGCGAGTTTAAAAAGGAAGTTGTAAATTTGATTGTCGAATCCTTTATTTCCGCATTACTATTAAAGTGTGATTCATCATTACTGTGCGTGAAAATAAAGAAATCCATTGATTGTTCATTATACGCAACAACAGGTGATTACATTTTGGGCCGACTGGGTATGCCAATTATCTTCAGATATTTGAATAGTAAATGTATTACAAAGAGTTTAGTCTGAAACTGTTAAGCGATAAATTGTTAATTTTATCCTTTTGTGATAAAAATTTTATTACGATGTTAATTTGATTTATTAACAAATTGTCGTTATCATTGATTTATCAGTAATGACTCACTTTTAAAAATTAACACGCTTAAGTCGTAAATTTGCTACTTTTTTTCCCAAAAGATTAAGGGCATTAATTTTTAATTTGCTTTTATCAGGACCGCATTTATTTTTTCCCGATTATCTTTTATTAATTCGTTTATAAGAAGTAAACAGCAAATTTCATTCAATCTTCATTAATTATGTTAATCGATTGAATTTCATTACAGTTTACTTTTTTCCACTTGGTAAATAATTAATATCGCACCGATCGAAAGAGAGAAGAGAGTTTGGTTAGTTGCACTCGAGAAAACAAATTACCTTCTTGACTCCCTTAAAAAAGGGAAGCAATGAAAGTATAAAATAGAGTCAATTATTGTAATTCCTAACACGACAATACATTTATAAGGGTGTATCAATTTTAGGGGCCGCCAACGCTAAAGTAGGAAAAGTAGAGTGATCATCCAACCTCCCCCTAAAAGAGGGAAACAAATCTTTTGGTCATTAAATATTAAAACCGATCCAAGTACACGACACGCCATCGCACGGTGCTGAAATTCGTCTTTCGTGTTCTTTGTTTCTTTTTTAGAAGTTTTCGATGAAGACGGGACGTTAGGTAATAAGAAGTGAAAAAAAAAAGGACGAGTACGGTCAAGGCTGAGTCTTTTTTAAATATTTAATGTAAGACGGGGTTGTGCTTTATTTTTATTGTTCCTATTATTATATCATTGTTACATAATATGAGAAATGCTGCTTTTTGCTCTTACTAGAGTAGGTAGTTATATTAATCTTTATCTTGCAGTGACATTTCATTGAAATCTATTTAATGGTGTCGTATTTTCAGACACAATTATTAAAGGTCGATTGCATTAACGATTTAATTGCCATCAAAATTGATTGTAGATCAAAAAACCATAATCTACTTACGGGTTTTTGGTCATCAATCAATTTTGATTGCAATCAAATCGTTGCTTATTATCCGAATGTGAGATGGTTAAAATCGTAATGCAGAAAGATGGAACTATTTACTACACGGAGATTTCAGACTGTTAGATGTTCTGATTTTCCCAGCTATCGGAACACTAAAATGCTCCAGTTTTAATTCTCCTCCCTTAAAAGAAGTATTCAAAGAGGCTACAATTTGCTATGAGTTACACAAAAACATTGATATACCAAGATTAGCAAGTTTGGTAACCTTGCTTAAAAACTGTTTACAAAAATTAAAGATCATCTAGATAATATCTAAAAATTGTAAGTCGTTACAAGATGCTACTAGCGATAAGAAGAAACAATTCAATGTCAATACAGCGTGTCCACATTTCGATGCTCACTATTGGGATCTCGAAAATTGTAAGAGATACGAAGTCGGTTAAATTGGCTATTTTGGAGATCAGTTTACTTATGCTTTTGTTTTTTCAAAAAAGTTCATGGCTTAGTAGATATTTGCTAAAAACGATCTTATTTTTTTTAAGTGAAATATCTCGGAAACGAGCAAAGATAGAAGAGAACAGCAAAGAGGATGTTTTAGAGAATTTATTCCGAAACACAAAAAAAATTATTTTCGCAATTGTCTTTTGTTTTACTTCGGCGATGAAACGTAAATCCAAATTTTTCTAATGGAACGCCTACTTGATTTCCATATTACTGAACTGCACGCCTTAAATGTTTTTCAGTGATACATGGTTGGACATGGCTATTCTGTTTTACCGAGTTATGAAGTGAAAATCATTTTTCATCATAGTGTGCCACGACATCTAACACACAAAGTCGTGGAGTTTTATCAAAGAAATTCATTTGTTATGCAAAAATTGCTAAAACAAAACAAATAAGCTGCTTATTTGATGCTATCTGTGAATGCTCAGTAAAGTAACTTAAAAGCGTTTTTTGTTTTGTTTTAGCAATTGTTACATAACAAATGTAATTTATCTGACTAAAATCAATGATTTTCATATGTTTAAAGCCATGGCATACTAAGTGGGAAATGCTTTTTATTAAAAAAAAATAATAAGATAATTCGTTTTTAGCAAATATCTGGTAAGCCGTGAACTTTTTTGAAAAAACAAAAGCATAAGTAAACTGATCTCCAAAACAGCCAAATCTTTTCTAATTTAACCGACTTCGTATCTCTTACAATTTTTGAGATCCCAATAGTGAGCATCGAAATGTGAACACACTGTATATATATATATCCATTGGACTCATTTTACAAAGTAGTTACTTGGTTGAGTGGCCTTAGGTGGGGATTTGTTAAGTGAATCATCATATAGCAAAATTACATTATCAATTGTTAAATTTTAGAACTGTAAATGCACTAGTTTTGCTGTATTTCCTCTAAAACCAAAAGTGACTTAGTATTGATAGTTTAAGAATTTTTAAATCTCTTACCTTTTTTTAACAACGGAAATATTCAAATGAACAGCCAATCTGGGACACCCTGTATATACTTACGTAATAAACAATGGGGACCTAAAACATGCCCTTGCGGAGTGGAGCGCCTGTTCTCAATTAGTAAGCAGCTTTCAGCTTAAATTAAGCAATTTTGACTGTGAATAAGAAAATGAATCCTAAGGCTCATAGTATTTGTGGTGAATAGTTAATTTGGGTCCCATGAAGAGTGGCAAGTCAACTAAAAATTTTGATCGAAAGAAACGAAAGGTTCCATATAGAGTGAACAACGCCGCCATACATATTTTATTCAATTTCGAGAAAAAAAGGCCTAATTGTGGGTGATACATAAATACTCTTATAGTTTCGGGTATCAGTCTCCCGTGCATTAATCCTCATGGTATCACAGTATTACGTAATGTAATACAAATCATTAGTAGTTAGGTGAGTTGCGATCTCGGAATTTCTAGAATATTTACAAATAATTCTTCTAGTAACTGCTGACAATTGGGACAAAGTGTTAAAACAAATGAATTTTTCTGCTCTGATTGTAGCAGTTAAAAGTATACTTTTGCAAGAAAGTTGCTAATTAAAATTAAATAATGTCACGTATGTGACATGCATAAATTTGTAAATAGAAATAACTCGAGATTTACAGTTTGCAATTATTCAACGAATATTTCTATACTAATTTCTTTATACTAAATTTCTAAACAGATCTTGTTTCCAGTATTACTTATTTGAGGTTATCAAGGGAAAATTCAAAATGGCACACTCGGTACGGGTATGCCATTAACTCTTATTGCATAAAAACCTCCCACACTATTCCAGAATTTTTAGATTTTATAGGTTTTTGTTGTCTTAACTAAGTAACAGCGCAATACAATGTGTATTACCCTCACCTTTTGGAAGATAAATACTCAAATGTTGATATCAACAAATTTATACAAGGTGGCTGAAAAATCGTTCACCAGCCTATAACTATTTTATTTTTAAATATATGAACACAATGCACGCGAGAAGGTGGTTTGATATAATAAGAGGTATAATATCATGCATTGAAAGAAAACTCAACGCCTACTGTTTTCGCAGAACATCAACTAGTCTGGAAATGTAACAGATGAATAAATAAACTTTTAAGCGTTATTCAAACAATTTTTTGCGTTTTAATCAAAATTTACTTATGCAAGTGTATCAAAGTTTTACATCATTGAAAAGAGAAAAATATTCTCTATCAAATGAGTACAATAAAGGGATACCTTCCCATTAAAAAAAATTGAAGCATTATTCGTTGCGCTTTTGTTTTTTAAAAAATAGTTATTTGATATTGCCCTGTAATGTAAAACTAAACACTAAACAACTGTTATAGGAAACATTTTTCCATAATATGCATATTTACTGAGATATATAGGATATTCCATACTTTTCGGACACACTGTATATGAATTTTTTAAATAAGATATTGTTTATATTATTACCTGTAACTATCTAAAACTTTTTATTTCTTTCTAATTATATTTTTTAAATGCAATAAATAAAATAAAAGAGTTAAATCAGACGGTGGGGTGTTTTTTTTTGTAACTTATCACTTACAACGAACTTCGGTTATGACGAACCGTTTTTGACGGTCCCTTGGAGTTCGTTATAACCGGACTTTACTGTATGTAAGATCGAGTTGGGAGTTAGGAGTTGCTTTTGAATTATCATACTTTTAAATAGAGGTAAATTTGATGCATAAAAAACAAGGCGGTATATGAAAATTAGCATTCTAGGTAAGATTAGAGAAGGTGGATTTTTTCGGGTTTTCAAAAATTTTTTTTAACTAAATTAGGTTCTTTAGAAGTCGAAACTTATTAACGATAATTTCCAACTCACGGTTGTAATTTTATTTTTATTGATAAAATTAACGGAGGGTGAAGCCCGACCTTGGGCCACCAAAGGTGGCAAGATTGTTCCTCGAGATTTATCAAGGTTAATGAAAGGGAAGCCTGATCGTGCTACCTCCCCTCCGAAGACGGCATAATAGAGCATCCCGATCCATGATTGTATCATTAATTTTATTAAGAAAGTTAATGGAGGGCAAAGCCCGACCTGGGCCACCGAAGGTGGCATACTCCAACCTATAATTATATCTTTAGCTGTACTGAGAAAGTTATATAAATATTTAGAGTAACCGTCTTCATTATTTACAGAAGAATTGCAACGTTGTATTGAAAAAATTGAAAAACTTCAAATTTTTGTTTATAACAGAAAAACAAAAGAAAATTCCGTTTTCAATGAATTATACAGTGTGTCCACATTTTGATGCTCACTATTGGGATCTCGGAAATTGTAAGAGATACGAAATCGGTTAAACTAGAAAAGATTTGGCTATTTTGGAGATCAGTTTACTTATGTTTTTGTTTTTTCAAAAAAGTTCACGGCCTACTAGATATTTGCTAAAAACGAAATTATCTTAGTTTTTTAAGTGAAAAAAAAACGAGCAAAGATAGAAAAGAACAGCAAATAGGGTGTTTTCGAGAATTTACTCCGAAACATAAAAAAATTATTTTCGCAATTGTCTTTTGTTTTACTTCGGCGGTGAAACGTAAATCCAAGTTTTTCTAATGGAACGCCTACTTGATTTTCAATTTACTGAACTGCACGCCTTAAATGCTTGTCAGTGATACATGGTTTGACATAGCTATTCTTTTGTTTTACCGAGTTATAAAGTGAAAATCATTTTTCATCATAGTGTGCCATGACATCTAACACACAAAGTCGTGGAGTTTTATCAAAAAAATTCATTTGCTATGCAAAAATTGCTAAAACAAAATAAATACGCTGCTTATTTGATGCTATCTATGAAAGCTCAGTAAAGTATTTTAAAAGCGTCTTTTGTTTTCTTTTAGCAATTGTTACGTAACAAATGTAATTTATCTGACTACAATCAATGATTTTCATATGCTAAAGCCATGGCATACTAAGTTTGAAATGCTTTTTATTTAAAAAAAAAATAAGATAATTTCGTTTTTAGCAAATATCTAGTAAACCGTGAACTTTTTTAAAAAACAGAAGCATCAGGAAACTGATCTCCAAAACAGCCAAATCTTTTCTAATTTAACCGACTTCGTATCCCTTGTGAGCATCGAAATGTGGACACACTGTATGTCTAGAAAATTTTTAAGCTAGTGCGGTGAAATTCTTAAAATACATCGAAAATGGAACACACTCTAGATAACAACCACATACACTATAACAAAAGAAAATCACAATTTCTTTCATTGCTTATTTTTATTACTTTTGGTAGTTTCTTCCTGTTTAATATTTTTCAATGACAATCTAAAAGAAATTAATAATCATGCAACTGTCAAATACTTATTCGAGTAAAACAATAAAAGTGTAACAAAGAAAGTTAAACACTAAAACCAAAGTTATTTATAACCGAACAATTTGAAAAGTTTCATCCCAAAAAAGGAGGGAAAATAAATAAAATTAAAAAACCTTCCCCCACCCCCCGTCGCAACATCCCGAATAAGACGTATATTCCTTATATCCGAGATACGTAAACAAATTGTAAGACAGTGTAGTGAACCGACTAAATGGCTGAGTGGGCCATTTACCGGAATCCTCCAGGCTCCGGGTGATTTGCCATGACTGACAACTCAATTATCCTACAGGATTGCACTACACCAGAGAACGCGAGCGGCACATAATTAAGGGGACGTCTCTAATAAAAAAAAAGAGAGAAGAGTCCCAGAGGGGTTTATTCCCTTTCAAATATTTTATCAACAAACATCTCCTCCGATTACAAATTGAATAGATGTCTACGCGCACCAAGATGACCTACTATTAAAATTGTTGAAGCTTTCAGAAGGATAAACTTTGACATTTTCCCTTTTTCGCTTTTTTATTATCATTTTAGAGTTTATTCTTTTGAAAAGCACAAAAGAGATGCCTAATTTTTACTACAAAGAAATCAATGACATACTAAGATTTATATTTTCTTCTAAAAAGTTAAAAAAAAGTTGACAATTCTACTCACCACCCATTGTTGATTATCAATGGCGGTGCCAGCTTGTTGTGGTTCGTCTTTTGTTGGTCGAAGTCCAGGAGTGACTCTTGTTTTGGCAGGAGAAAGTCTACTACCAGGACGCGAACTAAATGGGAAGTACGGACTATCAGCGGCGAATGATGGTTCACCCGTTGCTTGTGTTGGACTTGCACCAGGTCCCGAATATCCCGGACCAGCCGGACTCAAAGCGTATGCCTGAAATATTTATTAATTTCATAAAAGGAAATCCCCGTTTAAAATATTTCAACCATAAAATTAAATCTGACTTTGTTCCAGGTGTATAAAATTTTTACTTTTTAATGTTAACGATTCTAAAACCAAAAAGCAATATCCTTTCCACAACGAACGTAATACAAAATAAATTACCAAAAGAACAAAAATAAAGATAGGCGAACGCCCTTGCGGAGAAAGAGAGAGAGAGAAAAGACGAGAGAAAACTTATTCAACAAAACACACATTAAAGTAGCAACAGAGAAATTATAATTCGTGTCCGCATTTTCTTTCTTCCGAAATTACATTTTGCGAAACGGACGATCGGTGGAAGCGATAGTGAAATTGCCGCTCCCTAGAGATGCCGCTTAAAGGCGGTAAAGTTTGTCGGTAAGTAACTTTGGAGAGACAAAAGTAGTAATTTTGCACGAGGGTTCTCAAGTAATAAAAACCCTACTCGGAGCGTAACGACAACCTTTATAGTGTTCAGTAAATCATGCCGAATCTACAAGATAAAATACACGAAGATATTCAATTATCTGTTATAGCGGAGGAAACGCGAGAGCGAAATTGTTCTTTCACTATATCAAATTGAAATTACGAGGATTCTTGTAAGTTGTTACTTTCATGCATTTCACGTGATGTAACTCGACTACGTGCGCGCAATATTTATAAACACGTTGGTAAGCAAAATACATTTTGGAAATGTAGAAAATTTCTATTTTCATTGTGATACTCACCATTCCGTTATCTATTCCCCCATAGGGTGGTTGTAAACCGGGTTTTTCTGAAAAAACAAAAACAAAGATAAGTATGTAAAAAATAGTTAAACATTCTGAACAATACAAGATATAAACACGTAGAAGAACCCTTTTTATTGCATGTGCAAGTGCGTCTTCATAACAATTTTATTATTACTTTAATTACGACTAGTTCATGTACTAAAAGACCTCTCGGAAAATCTCCTATTAGAATTGAGAATGGCAGAAAGAGAAAGATGGAAAAGATAATAACAAGAGAACAAGAATAGAATCTGTGGGAAGGCGCTATCGCGGTAATTGGTGGCCCCAAGTTAAATTATTGCTTTCGGGGTGGTTACATGTAGAATCAGAGGTGCATGAAAGCATAAACCCCATGCACAAAGGATGTTAATGACATTCTAAGATAACATTTAGATGTGTAAGAGGCACTAGGTTGACCGTTAAACATTGTTTGAGACATGTCCACCGGAGCACATACTAAAGCGTTTCTGCTACTAGGGCCCTGGACTTGCTGATGCTTTTCTGACATTACTATGCGGGCCTGATACCCTCACCCTCTCCTCATTTGCATTAATTGGATAATTGAAAATTAGTTCTTTGGTCTATCAAAGAACAAATCTCGTTAATTTATCAATGATAGCAATTAAGCGTAAAAATATTACGATTTCTAAGAGGGGATTAGACATTTTAAATCATCTAAAATACCAACTATTGTCCAAGATCGTTTAGCATGGGGTTTATATAACCCCTTTTGGAAATAAATTATTCTGCATGGGAGGAGTCATAAAACGTAGGGACTCTAAAATGGATAATATAAACCATAAAGTGACTACTCATACCCATTCACGTAATTTTTGCCAGTCCATTAAATAGTAAACACATAGAATGCACCTACTAACTTTCAATGCATCCGTTTCTAAAGAGTCGAGATAAAAACAGAAGGTCTGAATCTGAATCTTCGTCAGCAACACGTACATATGAGAAAAACTCTTGATGATAAGATTAAAGTTTCTTATTCTTTCTTTTATTGAAGTCGAGTCAACTCGATGTAAAATCCACTTGATCACACTATGTTTCAAATACTGACAGTTTCGGTTTTCAACAATTCGGAGTTCAACTAAATAACTTAATGATTCATTGCAAAAACAAAGTAGGCTTCCTCTATTATATAACGTTTAATTCGGGCAAATGAGCACAAGAAACCATAATGCGAGTTTAACTCGTCATTATATAGAATGTAAGACGAAGGTGTACTATAATATACCGTGCGGTCGAAAAGTTTAGGATAATTTAGTTTTTTTGGAAAATTCATTCTTTCTAGAAAAAAAAATCTGAAACCGATAGATTGATTTGCAACTTTCTGTCGCATTATTATGATCGCCTTTTTTAAAAATAGCACTCCCAATTTTTTTCTCATGCATATTGTGAAGCTTTAAATGTTATAAACTGAACAAAAAATTATGTAACCTATACAGGGTGGTACGTTTTATTTCGCAACATAGGTAAATGGCGTATGTTTGTGAATTCTCCCAAATTATAATTTTCTACTCCCATCTAGTGGGCAATGGACTTTAGAACTTTTTCGTTTCGATGCTAGCAATAGTGAGACACTACATGTTATACTTTATACAGTGTGTCCACATTTCGATGCTCACTATTGAGATCTCGGAAATTGTAAGAGATACGAAGTCGGTTAAATTAGAAAAGATTCGGCTATGTTGTAGATCAGTTTATTTATGCTTTTGTTTTTTCAAAAAAGTTCACGGTTTACTAGATATTTGCTAAAAACGAAATTGTCTTATTTTTTTAAGTGAAATATCTCAGGAATGAGCAAAGATAGAAAAG
>VTPC01001159.1:12534-33805 GCA_011009095.1 Ignelater luminosus
CACGAAGCCAGATCAGGCCAAAATAATATTTTTTTTAAATAAGAGGCAACAATCATTTTGTATGGTGAATTTTGGTATTCAAATTCTGTTGGATGAAGAATGGAGTCGATTCATACCGCACTGACAAATGGCCTGCCAGACCATCATCTTCTTTCTAGATTTTTCACAAAATATTGACTTTTCTGAGTTAGATACATTTGTTCATACCACTACAGTGTAAAACTGAAGCCCGATCAAGTTTTCTAGGCAAGTTTGACATGTTTCGTCATCCATTTTTATGCAGCGATCACTTTTGCTCAAAACTTTGTCGTGCAATTTCCTAGCGCGAGTTTTTACTGAAACCAAGAGAAGTGCAGTGCGTTTTGGCTATTTCTGTTTCTTTTCTTAGTATGTTGTACCATACCTATTTAAGTTCCGCCTTTTTTGCACATCCTTTAAATAATTTCCCGACCGTTTTTAAATAATTGCATTGCAATACTAACACTTTCCTCTTTCGTTAATTTTCTCATTGACACACCTCGGCCCCTACAGTATTTGGACATTTCATTTCCCCAGTGCCAAACCTTTCATCTTCTTATTAATGTGTAAATGTTTACATTCGAGGGCAAAACGTTTTTTGTCTAGATAGTAACAATTGCCAATTTGACAGTTGCTTAAAACAGTCAAAGCCTCCTTTCTGTATTCACTTTTGAAAATGTACCCATAATTATTAACGATAAATCTTAATTCAAATATATTCTCTATTTCTATGAAAATTAGTACGAAAAAGTGATTGTAATCCACAAAAAAGTAAAAAAGTGACTATTTGTGAACCCTGCTATAGGGTAAAGGCTTGACCAAGAAAATCTACAGGTAGATGCTTCAGTTTGGTTTTCACTTTTCTTTTTTTTTTGTTGTGAAAGGACAGTAATATCGAGCGTATCTATACGATCTTGTTAGACTGTTTTCTTAACAACGTTGCAGCTTAATAATTGGAGAGATTTCGTGCAAAACTAAATTTTATCAAAAATGACACTTTTTTCTAACACAAAGACTAACAACATAGAACATTTTTAACTCAACAAAGTGAAAAAGGCGCTAACCTAAGGTTATGCTCGCGATGGAACAAACATACGTCTGTTCACAAACAGGCAGTTTAGCATTATACTGTGCTTTGATATCTGTGACTTGAAAATAATCCTGTTCTTTGTCTAAAAAATGTGCAGACGCCCCATCACGGTTATTAATTGAAGTTAGCTCCTTTTTCACTCTATTTAAAAATTTGATTTATCTAATTTTGCACGAAAGCTCTGCAATGCAACACACTTTTTTTATCAGAAATTCTGTTTAGGGCTCATACATCCCTTGAGGATTGGAAATGACTTAGTTGGCCAAAGGCTTCTTCGATCTTTATTCTTGGTTCTACTGTGACGAGGCTAATATTAGAAATTCGTAAAGTGAGAACGCACTAGTGCATTGCGACATACTGGGGGATCTTGGGAAAAACTGATTCTTGGAAACATCAACAAATGCTGCTGCTTTATGGTATACAGGGTGGCTGAAAAATCGTTCACCAGTCTATAACTATTTTATTTTTAAAGATATGAAAAAAGTGCAAATAAGAAAGTTGTTGGATGTAATAAGAGGCATTATATCAGGCATTGAGACAACCCAACGCCTACTGTTTTCGCGTAACACCAACTAACTTTAATTGTTTAAATGGAACACCCTGTATATTTCTCAAAATTCTGAATGCACTTGAAATTCTCTTTTCAACCATACAACATACTTAACGATTTTCTTGGGGTCTCGGCTCTTAAGATTACCCGATTTATCAATTCTAGATTACTTCTAATGGAGCTTTTTAAAAGATCATACATTTATGTAACTTTATCAGCAAGTCTAAATGAGTTGGAAACTAAAATGACAGCAGCTATAGCATTAGTTACGCCAGAAATTTTACAACGCGCTAGGCATAATTTAATTCTCAAAGCAGAAAAATTTATTTTTTAACTCATTTAGATTTGCTGATGGAGTTACATTAACATGATGATTTAAACACTTAAAGTTTGTTGATGTTACGCGAATACAGTAGGCGTTGAGTTTTCTTTCAATGCATGATATTATACTTTTTATTACATCAAACAACTTTCTCGTTTGCATTTTGTTCATATCTTTAAAAATAAAATAGTTATAGGCTGGTGAACGATTTTTCGGTTGAATGTTTGCCTTATTTGGATTCAGTTTGATACTTTACTGTTGGTAGTAAGTCTCTAATAAATTGAGCTCCTGCAAAAGAGTCCTGCTAAATTTAAAGAATACAGAATACGACGCTGTGCGGATCGTGCTACCAATATTCCAAGTTCATGTTACTGTGTTTGTTAATTTTGCCAAGTCTTTGCGTCACAACAGTGACTTTCTAGCATTTTCTTGATTTCGACATTTTCCATTTCTCTTGTTTTTTTGGTCGCTACGAGCCTTAATCAATAGCAATATCGGTACCAAAATATTGTTCATATATAACACAGAATTTCCTAATAGCACGTAACATCAAAAGCACAGTCTGACTTAACATACAAAAACTGTTAACATTAGTATTTATTTATAGCGTCGAAGAGTGTCTTTTGAAAGAGGAAAATGTCACGACGTAAAACTTTTAAGTAAATTTTTAGGAACCATTATGATGTTACGACTAAGAAAGATGTTAATACATAAATTCTGGTTCCAGCTTGCTGTTTTCAATATCTGTTTAGACACTCATTTCATATTCTTTGAGTAAAATTCGTTTCAGTAAAACAAATCTAAAAATTCCAAAACTGAAGATTTCTAATGTTTCGGTGACAGGGCTGGAATCGCATGAGGGAATTTAGGGCAGCCGCACTGAAAAGGACGCAAAGTGTCTCAACACAAATATAATATTTAATGTTGTACAAGGTTTGGACAATAAATTCGCGGAATAGGTAATTTATTCCATTCCATATTGACAACGCAGAAAGTGTGAGTAGTAACACATTTATTCTTTGTGTACTGCAAGTGGCGTTAGTCTGTCACTTGATTATCGTATTGCACAAGGTGAGTGCTTCAAAGGTATACGTCGAAATGGAAAAACAAGTTTTTACTGAAACAAAGTACATATTAACTTTGCATTTCTAGTTTATTTCGGCTTTGAGATTCGTGAAATGTTACACTGCGCTCATGGAGAGATGATACGCATGCCAAACGTTTTACCACAGGCACTTTAGCAATAGTGTCCAGTGTACATCAGGTTTTAAAATTTATATTTGGAGATCATTTTAAGCAGTCACATCTTATTATTGATTTATATTATTGATCGAATTTCAAAATTTTTTCGAATACTGATCTCATTCATTCAGCAAATGCGTTTTGATTTAAGAATCTAAAGAATTCAAAAACTCGGATTTCTAATGTTTTAGTGAGCAATCCCATTTTGGCCATAGGCGAATGTCAAAACTTCTTCAAATACAAATTTCATTCTTTGAACACAGTGGACTTCAATATAGAAATTTTAAGATTTTAAGACTCCAGATATCTAAATATTATGGTAACCATTTTGAGCAGCCCCATCTTTGATATTTATTGATCTATTTTAAAAATTTCTTTGAGCACAGCCTTCATTCTTTTAGTAAAAAGTATTTCATGAATTAGATTCTGAAAATTCTAATTTTTCAATGTTTTGGTGATCATTTTGAGCCACCACATCTCCGGCATTTATTGATCAGTCTGATGGAAATTTTATTCAAAATTATTTCGTATTTTGGTTTTTCTATCCAAAAAAGCAATCAATCGGGAAACTTTCAAATTTAAAATTCTGGTTTCGGTTTTACCCCAACTCAGTTATCTTTTTTGCCGTGCTAACCTATCGCTCATCCATCCCTCTTTGATTAATTCTTTGTATGTTTCACTTTTGGTGGAGATTTTAATACACAGATCCAACATTTGTTAACTAAATTTGAAGATGCAAAGTTATTATCAAAACACAATAATGCTTGAACTGTTCCCATTCCCAATAAATAATAGCAAAGTAAAAATAGCTAAATTACTTCAGGATCCGCCCCTATGGTAGCTACGCTAATGAATGCAACCAATTTATAAAAACGACAGATTGGATTCCTTGAATGCTCTCAGTAGATTCGTGTAATAATATAGAGACAACAAATTACATTATTGTGTTATAATCAAGAATTCTATTTGCAAATTAGTTCGTGTTTGTTGTTTTTGTTTGAAAAAAATAGCTTTTCCATGAATTGCGTTTATTAAGTTTGTTTATTATCACATTCAATTTTATTGACACAAATTTAATTTATCTTGAAATTGTTACAACTAACTTACAATTAATTAATAATCATGTTCACAAACCTTTCACAAGAAAAACCATAATCTGCTTACATATTACCTAATAATATTTCTATTTCTATCACATTCTAAAAGTGAGGTTAAGTTAAGAAATTTGTTTTTATTTATAAAGCTGCTATATTTACTAATAGCGCAAAAAAGATTATAGAAACCACTCACCATCTAATGATAGATACAAGAGCACCATTTTATTAACAAACACACACTAAAAAATTAAATTGGCTTAAGTCACATTTAAAACTTGTCGATAATCAAGAATCTTCTACTAGCGCGATACGTTTTGAACCCCAGAAAACTTAAGGTTACTAAGTCAATGAACTAACTAATAAAACAAACAAAAAATAAACGAAATATGAAAAAAAAAGTCTACTTTAAAAACAACATAAGAACGCATATAATTGCCAAAGCAAAGACTCGGTTGGTTAGAAAAGGCAGATGTTATATAGAAAATTCGAACCAACATATAACACCGATCCCTATTTCTACCTTCTTCTCTCTTTAATTCTTATAGTGGGCGTGTTATGCCTATTCTTTCCAAAGTTACGGCGTTCGTCGTGGATTGCAGCCGCGGCATCATAAAACCCATGGCATTAAAAGCATTGTAAAAGGAGAATGAACTGTAACTGTATACGACGTAGGGTCCAATCACCGACATAATTACACATGAATATGAACCATACGAAGTAACGTTATAAGGGTTGCATTTGTACGTTAAAACTTTACGAGTTTATAGGAAAAGTTGTAGTAGTTTTAAGTTCTACTAAATACAAACAAAACCGGCATGGCCAGTGCGTATTATACGTTTAAATACCGTACACTATTTTACATAAATGTAGATACTATATTTCATTTCGGAATGTCCAGATAAAATTATTATTGTTACACAACGAAAGCCCAATCTGAAAATCTAGACTAATTACGAAAACCAATATTATTATCTAATAACAATATTGTAATGTAATTTTTTATCTGCTACAATTGAAAGTGCGCACATTATCACATGTCCGGGCGATAACACACAAGTTCAAGGTTGTAAACTATTTAAACTAACCCGGAAGCAAAAATTACCATCATATATTTTACTACTGGTGTAATTGGATGTTGGCCTTTAGACCAATAATAATAAATAATTTTTCCATCTTGCATTTTTTTGTTTGGTGCAATTGACACACAAAGAATCTATTGATAACGAATATAGAGAAACTTATTCTGCTTATCCTATTGGAGAAAAAAATGTAATTAAGGAAGAATCACTGCACCATTTACTTTTTAAAGACGGTTAATGTAGGCAATGATCAATAACATTATTTACGATTTGGAAAAATAGTCATTAGATTTTTTTTTTCAAATTAAAAGATAAAATTAAAAAATTACATACATTCGCATTACTTTAATTAAGTCCAGTCAGTATTAAAAGTCAAACTATGACAGGCCAATAATCAACCTGATTGTTTAATCTATTAATAGCCTACATACAGCTATTTTTACTAAAAAAATGCATTCTTTCTTAAAAAAAAATTAGAGCGAGCCTTTCAGCACGTGCCACAGTAGCATTCAGTGTTCAAGTTAATTAATAAGTGTAACTAAGAACAAAAACAAAAAATTTAGTATGATTCAGCATCATATTCATGAACAAAATAATCAAGACTGTGTAACTAGTATACATTATAAGAAACTTTTTTTTAAGAAATGAATGTACATTTCAATGTGTACGGGATGTTGGTTGGTTGGAAAAAGGCGCTCATAAAACTTAGATTTAGAATAAGATTAAACACAAATTACTTACAGTGTGGCCACATTTCGATGCTCACTATTGGGATCTCGAAAATTGTAAGAGATACGAAGTCGATTAAATTAGAAAAGTTTTGGCTATTTTGGAGATCAATTTATTTACGTTTTTGTTTTTTCAAAAAAGTTAGTATGCCATGGCTTTAAATATATGAAAATCATTGATTTTTGTCAGACAAATTACATTTGTTTTGTAACAATTGCTAAAACAAAACAAAAGACGCTTTTAAGATAATTTACTGAGCATTTACAGATAGCATCAAATAAGCGTATTTATTTTGTTTTAGCAATTTTTGCATAACAAATGAATTTCTTTGATAAAACTCCACGACTTTGTGTGTTAGATGTTATGGCACACTATGATGAAAAATGATTTTCACTTTATAACTCAGTAAAACAAAAGAATAGCTATCTCGAACCATGTATCACTGAAAAGCATTTAAGGAGTGCAGTTCAGTAATATGAAAATTAAATAGGCGTTCAATTAGAAAAAATTTGGATTTACGTTTCACCGCCGAAGTAAAACAAAAGACAATTGCTATAATATTTTTTTATGTTTCAGAGTAAATTCTCTAAAACACTCTCTTTGCTGTTCTTTTCTATCTTTGCTCGTTTCTGAGATATTTCACTTAAAAAAAAAAATAAGATAATTTCGTTTTTAGCAAATATCTAGTAAGCCGTGAACTTTTTTGAAAAAACAAAAGCATAAGTAAACTAATCTTCAAAATAGCCTAATCTTTTCTAATTTAACCGACTTCGTATCTCTTACAATTTCCGAGATCCCAATAGTGAGCATTGAAATGTGGACACACTGTATATGCAGCGCCAAATCGAACGTATTCTTATGCAAAGTATAGTAGTAGTATAGAAATATACTTATCTGAGGAGATAACCACTAAAGGTAATTGCTAACGAAGATAAATATTAATTTTAGCTTTGTTTCACTTCACTTTAAACTATTTTCATGTCTATCTAAATGCCTTTTAGCTCAAGAGCCTCAAAAAGCTTATTGTGTTCTCGTCTACATTAAATCCATTTTTCAATTCAGTCGCCCGTAATTTGAACAAAATTGATCTTCTATATATGGGCTGTCGAATTCGAAAGCAGCAGGCTATGGATGGATATCATTCTCAGGTCTATTCTATTCCTACAGCAGTCAAAATGAAATTAAGATAAAAAATTTTAGTGAGCAACAAACGGGTATTTTCTCAGAATGGTGACGTAAGGAATGCTCCACAAGGAAGTTGCCGGGACCTCTATCATTCCTAGTCTATTACACTGATATATTGATATTAAACATTCTGCAGTCTGAAGAATGGCCTCTTAGCTCTCACAATTAATTGGAACTGCAAAAGTCATGTGACGAGATCTTTCATTCAGCCAGCTTGTGAGCTGAGAAACACATGTTAAACAACAGATATGTGGGGCCCAAACCTTATCCTGATCTCCAACTTTACATCTAAAGTCGAGTTCATAACTTTTTTATGAGAGGGGTTATATATCTTTTTTGAAGCTTGAAAGTCAGTAACATCAAAATATAAATTGAACGAAGATTGTGTAGTTCACAAATTTGGTTAGTCAAAGCGTAATAGGAGTAATAATAAAGTATAGATATGCACTTCACAAACGATAGTAACGAAATGAACACTTTAGGACACAACGGGTCATTTCTAAACACGCGTGCAACCCCGAAATTACTTAATGACGGGAAACGCCAAGTCGTCCGGTTAGCAGGCAAAAGAATCAGCTAAAATTGTTCCTGTAACAAAATCCTTGTCTGTCAGTGTTATCAAAAGTTAGAAGCCATAAATTCAAAAAATTGTTTTAGAAAGACGAAATAAGTATTTGGATATCGGGTAGACTATTTCTGCAGAAAAAAAAGGTTGTTTCCATTTCGCTAATATTTTTACGAGATGACCTGTGAACCAACGGTTCACAGGAAATCCCTCTTACTTACAATTAGTTGACGAAATGAGAGGAAAGAAATCATATCACATGCAATATTTCCATTATCCAATTTGTCGTCTTCTGTTTCTAAGTCTCTTCCTTGATGGGTGCGCCGTTATTATTCGTATAGATTTCAAAATATGTTACTAAAATAAACTAACTGAACAATGAAAATTCTAAAATTATTTACAACTATACAATGTTATACAGGGTGTCCCGCGACTGCCATAGTAGTACGTTATTTTGTGTTAAAAAATCCACATTATAAAAAGTGTAATACTGTGAAAAATTCTATTCAGATGGGACTTAAGCGTAAAAGTGTTTATCACATTTCAAAGAAGATCGATGATAATATTTCATTAAAAAAGAAGTTAGATTCAGGAAGAAAATCAACTTTAAGTAATTCAAATGAAAGAAGGAAACTGAAGAAAGCAACTGTTGGTCGTGTTGCAAAGTCTCACCGTGAGTTGGACAGGACTGTGATCATAAAACCATTCAAAAATATTTACTAGACATGGGCGCCGAAAGAAAATCTTGCAAATGTGTTCGATGCGCAAAATAACGTTACTTGTATTATAGATGATCAGTCCTATTTTACTGATGGGAATGACTCGCAAGGACGTTATTACTAAGCTCACCCTTCAGTTATAAACAGTGATTCCATCAAGTATATAGAGCACACTAAGTTTCCAAAGAAAGTCTTATTGTGGTTGGCAATCAGTAAACGGGGGGATTTCAGATCCTGAATTCTGCAAAACAGGATTTAGTCCAGTCAACGAAAGGGTTGTAGAGGACATGGAAGGGGGGAGAATTTTTCTCTTGAGGAATGTGTTGGGGGTAGTTAGGAGGCAAACATACTAAAAGTCCCCGCCCCTAGCCCTGCCGCTTCAGGGGGGGAGGGGGGTGGAAAGGTCTCTTTTTTAGGTTCTTCGCTTATAACTCGGAAACGGTGCATCGTACGGTAAAAAGTATGCCTCCCAAAATAAAAGATAATTAAATTTCCTACAAGAATGTCTATATTCATTTTCTTTCTATGTGTTATAGTTTCCGAGATATTCGCCAGCGAAAATCGATAATTTTTCCTGCCTCACATTCTTCGTCAAACTTGTCCTTCTAACTCCCCAGCCTTATGTTTTCAGAAAGGTCGTCAGACGAGAAATTGTAGAGCATTACATCTTCTTTATAAATATGTATATCTAGTAATTTATCTTCTACAGGTCAGCAGTTACAGCAATTTGAAGTTTTCGGATAAATTTCGTGATTTCTCAAGAAAACTATGCTTTCGTTATTATCGTTATGTTTTAAAAAACTGAAATTTAAAAACAATCTTACCTAGCCTTGCCTGAAGCGGCGGGGACTTTTAGTATGTTTGCCTCCTAACTACCCCCAACACATTCCTCAAGAGAAAAATTCTCCCCCCTTCCACGTCCTCTACAACCCCCTTTTAGGTATTCATTGACTGGACTAATTGGAAATTTCGGCGAACAGCTATTTAAACGTCTGCTTGCCCAAAGTGGCAACATCTATTGCTGATAAATACAGAAATAAAAATGTAATTTTTTGGCCAGATCGCGTTTCGTTGCATTACACCAAAGCTTCACTCGCAGAAATGGAAAAGTTGAGGATTCCCTACATCAAGAAAGAAGAAAATCCACCAAAGATACCACAACTGCGGCCCATCAGAGATTTTTGAGCTAATCTGAAGAGGAAGGTGTACTTATGGCCCAAAGAGTATAAATCATTTAATATCCAAAATAAAAACAAAATAGATAAAACATGCCACCTACAACTTACAGAAGCAGTATGCAGAAAGTTTCATTGAATTAATTATAATGCTATACCTTTTAAGTTATCAATAAAAAATTGTTCCATCTTGAGAGAATTTTTCTTTGCAGCGCTCTTTTCTTTGTGCATTTTTCCCCGTACCTTATGTCCGAAGCCCAATATTAAAGGAGTTATAGGCAATAGCATTTTCGATACAACAAATGCTTTGGGTAATTATTATGCATTTTTATTGTTTTGAATGAATGCAGGAAGTAGGCCGGTGAATTGTTTTGTCACATTGTCATTACGATCGGTTCTTGTTTGACGTTCATCTTGCAATATTTTTGCCAATTTAACGTTTGCTAATAGCTGCATTTTCAAATCAAGAATATGCCGATATTCACTTTATTTATGGATACTGTGACGAAAATTCCAGCGCGGGAGTGGAGGAATATCATCGGATGTCTCCAGAACGAAGAATACCTTGTCGAAGTGTGTTCAATAATGTGCAACGATAGTTGACGGAAACAGATACTTTTCCCAAAGCTACTGCAGAACGTCCCATACAGCAAGGACTTGTTGAAGAGTTGAAGTTATTCTTAATACGATTGAAAACCAGTCCCTTTACTAGCGTACGAAGAATATCAAATCGTGTTGGGGTTTGTTCGGCTGCGCTCGCCTTATCGAGCGTCATGCTCGAACGTTGGTGGGGTAGCAACCCTTGAGGACAGGCGACAGGAGACACTCTCGATACAGAACACCACGAGACACAGTCGCGGGCCAGAGCACGAGGCCAGATCATTATCAATAAACAATCATTAAAGCTTACAGTGAGTTTTATTATCAGTTTGAGTTAAAAGCAACTCAAGACACAACAGGCTTACTCGAACGGAAGTGTCGAGAACATTACACAATTCTGTTAACGGATGAAGCCACCTTTACTAAAGACAGAATTACGAATACCCGAAATTCACACTTATGGGCACATCAGAATCCTTTTGAAATCACGGAAACACATTTTCAACATCGCTTTTCGGTAAACATTTGGTGTGACATTCTTAATATTCAATTTATTGGGCTATTAGTTTTTCAACAACACTTAATATACGAGCATTATTTAACATGTGAACATGTGGTTGCAGCAACACGGTGCACCTCCTCATTTTGGTAGAAATGCAACAACATATCTAAAAAACAACTTTGCTAACCTCTGGGTTATTATCTTTGGGAATACATAAAGAGTTTAGTTTATGCCGAAATCTCACACTAGAGATGAATTTCTTCATAAAATTTTGGCTGCAGCAACATCCATAAAGGCGGACCCACATACTCTTCAAAGAACTACCTCTTCAAATTATAAAAAGAGCTAGAATGTGTATTTAGAAAGGAAGAAGACATTGTGAACAATTAATGTAATTAACTTTGTGTGAAACATATTTTTATTAATAAAACAATGTTATGCTAAATTGTTGCGCATCTTCTTTTAAATTAAATATCGCCCATAACTCCTTTACTATTGAGTTTCAGACATATATGTATTACGTATTCTCGACTTGAAACTACCTAAGGAATACACCTTCAAGCTATGTCAGTTGAGTCGCGGGACACCCTGTATAAAAGAGCAATATGCCGACCATTTTTTTATATGATTTGTTACCGTAACT
Organism: Ignelater luminosus; assembly: GCA_011009095.1. Lineage (NCBI taxonomy): Eukaryota > Metazoa > Arthropoda > Insecta > Coleoptera > Elateridae > Ignelater > Ignelater luminosus. The sequence continues at coordinate 24,051 of VTPC01001159.1, forward strand.
CAAAAGAGAATAGAACCATTCAGCTGTTTACTATACAGAGTGGTGATAAAGTTCGGAACAAAATTCATAATTTTGTTATAAATTTCTGTTTTGAAAAATACTTGAACACGTCGATTTTACATTCCAATAAGGCATTTGTGAGCACAGAAGGATGTTTTTTGACAAATCATATTCTTCAGTTATGACGTCATCATTTTCTTCAAATTACACCCCCAATTTTTTACAGATTTTGATAGACTTCTTCACCGGTTGAATGATAGTGTAAAAACTTTGGTACCTTACATAACAATTGTTTTGAGGAAAACACTTATTAAGTTTAATAACATCAACATTTGTTCTCAACAAAAATAACATTTAAAATTAAAAAAGGAACAAAACAAAATCATTCCTAAAATTTAACGCAAATGTTCAAATTGTCTATCGTTTACCATTTGACACTGCCCTATTCGTGTATAAACGCTTTGCACTGTACGTTGGATCATTTGTACGGCGATGTTTCGCATTTTCGTTCGAATTCGCTGTTTCAAACCTTCTAAATTCTTAGGTCTATGTATGTAAATTGTTGATTTTACGTGGCCCCACAAAGAAAAATCTAACGGGGTTAAGTCCGGCAATCTCGCAGGCCATTCAATTGGTCCTCGTCGTCCTATCATCTACCAAGCCATGTACGATCAAGAAACTGACGCACGTCTGCCCCAAAATGAGGAGGTGCCCCATCTTGTTGAAACCAGATGTCCTGATAAGGCAAATCGGGGCCTTCATTATTTGGGAAAAGAACTGCTAGAGCTGGAATCCAAATATCTGGTAGAAGTCAGATTTCCTTCAAAAAGATCAAGTCCTAGAAGACGACCTCTTATCATTCCGACCCATACATTAACCTTTTCTTGATGCTGGCTGTGAGACTCTTAGGCCCAATGAGGACTTCCTCTTGCCCAATACTTGCAGTTATGACGATTAACAGTCCCGTTAAGGTAAAAAGTGGTTTTGTCGAAAAAGATAATGTTATTTAAAAAGTTAGGATCTCAATCACAGCGTAATATCAAGTTGTTTTTTCAATTTTAAATGTTATTTTTGTTGAGAACAAATGTTGATGTTATTAAGCTTAATAAGTATTTTTCTCAAAATAATTGTTATGTAAGGTATCAAATTTCTTACACCATCACTCAACCAGTGAAAAAGTCTATCAAAATCTGTAAAAAAACTGGGATTGTAATTTAAAAGAAATGATGATGACATCATAGCTCAAGAACACTATATGTGAAAAACCATCTTTCTGTGCTCACAAAAGCCTTATCTATATATATAAAAATGAATTGCTGTTCGTTAGTCTCGCTAAAACTCGAGAACGGCTGGACCGATTTGGCTAATTTTGGTCTTGAATTATTTGTGGAAGTCCAGGGAAGGTTTGAAAGGTGAAAATGTTGGGCATTAAATTTAAAAAAAAACATTTGATGTTGGCCCTGTCGTTCAGAAATCAAATTGAAAGAATAGTTTAAAGAATTTTAATTTTAAATCATGTGTAATTAATTGAAAATAATAATAAACCTCATTCATACCGAGCATTTTTTTTATTATTACGAATTCCTTTTGTTTGTTATAAATTTATTTTATACAAAAGCTTAGCTTTTTTATTCATCGATTGAGGCAGTACGAAGTCTGCCGGGTCAGCTAGTTGGATATAAAATCGACGTGTTCGAGTATTTTTCAAAAAAGAAATTTATAACAAAATTATGAATTTTGTTTTGAACTGTATCGCCACTCTGTATAATAAAACCTACCTTGAACTGGTAGTTTACACAGGGTGTAATCTTAACTTTCCTCCTTTATTTTAAGTGAATATTTTTTTGTAGTACGCATAATTCTACTTTGAACTTTTTTAATTACATATCATAACCCAGTAGCACCCAAACAATAGAATCTGTGAACTTGATGCAATCTAATTAGAAATGCTAAATTTCATCAACAATGTCGTCTGACAGTGAGTGCCTAAAAGGAACTTTCTTAATTCAATTTTTGCATACTGCACCACTAACTTTTTTTGTTGACTTTTTACTGTTTGGTCTGTCTGTCTTATTGTTAGAATAAATGACAATGTTGAACAATAAAGGGTACATGTCCAGAAAAAGCCAAATACATTTTATTTAATTTTTTACTCATGTCGCCTTGTGGTGGCATTTTCAGCGGACAGTATGACCATATCTTTCCAGAAATGTCCAAAACGAACCTAGTGTTTTAATGATTTCCAATTCTTTTAGATAGGTGCATTGAAGATGTACCAGGTTTCAAATTTGCTTGTACGTTTTTCAGCAAATTAACCTTTTTGTGACTTAACTCTTTTTGGATGTGTACCCCTCAAATGAATAGCGTATGTCGAATTAAGAAACTTAAAGGTTCGACCTTGAAATCTATTTTCTAAATCTCTACCTGTTGTGCTATCCATGGCTCGCTAATGTCTTCATGATTATTGTTCGTAATAGATCTCTTCACGTTGGCATTCAAAGCGCTGGTAAAAAATTAAATTGCGCGACATTCCAAGAAACCCATCGCAATACTTTATTTTAGTCAGAACTCAGGATTTCTTCGATTCATAGCATTTCTAACCCGACCATAACAGAAGAATTTACTGTCGTATTTCCAGTTTGCCAAAGGTAAAATCTTCTACACTCAAAAATTCTTAACTTCAAATTCCTTCAGTTAATATCTACAACTATTTTTGCATTTCTTAAAAACTGACATGTAGTTCTGCTGTTATAACATATTTCTTTACCTTGACATTCAAAGCAGTGAGTACAAAATCACCTTAGACAAGGTTTATAAGGGTCATTGCGATGCTTTCGTTCGATTAATAGTTGAATTCTCTTTGTCTGTCAGTTCTGAGTCGACTGTAATAAAGGGACTTCCTATCGTTCAAATGGTCATTTGGTTACCACATCTACATACACATACAGAAAGCTCTTGAAATTCTGATCTCTGGCTAGCTTTCAAAAACAGCGTTTCATATTATTTTTGTAATAATATTTAATTATTCATATCACATTCAAGTTTAATAAAAACTAGACAGTTCTATCTTAATTTTTTTACACAGATATCTAAATGTAATACTACATACATACAAAGAAATTTAAAAAGTTCATTACTGGAAATAATGGATTATGTTGATGTATTATGTATTTAACCGTAGCCAATAAAAATACTACGTACCTTCAGATAGTTACAATTGAAATTACAAAATAAAAAATGTTATTGCTATCCACAAGGACTGGAGATTTCGCTGGTTAAAAGAAAATTATTTTTTCTTCTCACGTTTTTAGATTATTTCTGTACATCAAGCCATTACGACACGTTCGTTGCAAGAATGTAACTGATGTCTTTCTATTTTTTATTAAATAATACTTATGCAAACTATCTAGCTTAAGTGTACTTTTTCCAAACAAACCCCGTTTTCTTGCCGATTGCCTTATGTTATTACTCTATGTGCACATGTTAGGATTTAAATACTAGCACAACTTTATATCCAACTTCATTGCTTATAAATCAAAGTTCTGCTTAGATTATATACGTTATAACGATACGATTCCCTGAAAAAACGTTTTTAAAACAAATCCAAAATAAATCAAAATATAGGTTACGATTTGTAATTACAGCACTTGTTATTAATTATAATCAATAGATTATTGTCAAGTAAAAGGTGCAAGTACAATATAAATGTAATTTACATGTTAATTGTTTAAAAATAATTTAGATATAAACAGAATGAAAACTTATAATTGGTCTCGCTTGATTTCATACATTAAATTGTTGTAACGAGGAAATGATAAAATTTTTAATTGGAAGTTTTAAAAATATATATAAATAAAAAGTCATTATTTATTATACCTGATATTAAAAAGCTCAATAAGTTAATTAACTTTATATTGACGATTCTTTAGAAAAATAATTCGACTTTCACCTAAGGACCGGTAAAATTTGATTATAATTATTGTTGAGATTATAATTGTAGAAGAAAAAGAGAATTTTGTTTTTATTTTGTTCAATTTTAAAATAGGTAAGCAAATCATTTATTATTATTATTAAAATTACCTACTTCAGCATAATACCAGTCACAGGATTTCTCCGTTTAAAATGAAACAAATTAATGCTATTTCTTATTTATTAATTTATTATCCATTTAAACCATAACTATACCCCCTTGATACCCACTGATTGATTCTCTTGTTTTATTAGTTCTTTCTAACAAAAAACAAAAACTATTTAAGTAACATACATTGCTGTTACGTTGTTGGTATCGTAATTGTAAACCATCGTTTTGATTAAATAGCTTTCGAAAACAAAAGAATAACTTGGTACAACCGTGTATCATGAAAAAAATTTCAGAGCTATTCAATAGTGCCAAAACCAAGTGGGCGTTTTAAAAGAAAAATTTACATTAATAGTGTTTTCTTCGTAGCGAGACAGAAAACAAACTACAAAAACTTTTAAATGCCATTCGTTTAATTCTCTGTCATATTGTTTTGATACATTCAGGTTTTAGTGAATTATCTAAGAAGCCCATGGATAGTCTTGCAGAAGCAAATACAACAATAAAATTATTTCCAATTTAATCGACCTTCTAATTTCCTTTAGCTATGTCTCACCGGTTACGAGGCCTCAGTGATGAGCCTTAAATGTTGAACACATCGTACTACACTCATGGACAAAAATATTGCATACTTTTATATTGTTGATTTATTCTTCCGTTTGAGAAGTAATATAGATCGAAGTGTGCTAGATTGTTGTTTTTAAGCTTAAATTAACGTGTAGGTCAAGGAAATTGCAAATAAGTCTTGTTATACACGGCGCATTTTAAAAAATTTAAACAGAAATGATTCCCACTTTAAAAATTTTTCCGCCAATGTTTTTCTAATAATATCTTTTATATGCTATTCCAACAAATTTTAAAAAAATCTTTTAATATCAAAAAAATGTGTTTTTTTACCCAAAAGTAATTAGAAATAATTGTTTTTTTCGCTTAATATTGTCTCTTATATCGAATTTTTTTGGAATGTTATGCATTGAGATACATATTATATTTCACCCTTCCCTCCAACTATCCCCACCCCAGAATCTTAAATGGTACTACCCCATGTGTGATAATCATTTTAAAGGGTACAAGATTCTCAATCTTTTACATCAAAGAAAATTAAAATCGGGCCAACAGTTCGTGAACTAGAAACAGAAATGTATTTAATTCAATCAATACCCCACAAGTGGTATTTAAAATTAGTAGCTTTAGGCATGTGGAGGATTTAACAATTAAATAATTAAACTTGAAATTTTAATGTTTCAATTGTCTGGTATCAACAGGATGGTGCACCACCACATTATTCACTTCGTTTTCGAGAATACCTAGATGAAGTCTTTCCTAATAGATGGATAGCAAGACGTGGTCCAATGGAATGGCCGGCTAGATCTCCTGATTTCCCCCCACTTGATTTTTTCTTTGAGGGTATTTCAAATCACGTGTGTATCACTCAAAACCTCGAGATCTTGAAGAATTGAAAGAAAAAACCACGTCTTCCTATCCATCTATTAGGAAAGACTTTATCTAGGTGTTCTCTAACACGAAGTGAATAATGTGATGGTGCACCATCCTGTTGATACCAGACACTTAAAACACTCTCAAGTTTAATTATTTCCGCCAAATCCTCCATATCTCTAAAACTACTAATTTTAAATACCACATGTGGGGTATTGCTGAACTCAGAAAAAAAAATCTACTTTTTATTTCTTGCTAGAAAAATAAGGGGGTTCCAGTAAGAAAAAAGTCGATGACGTCATAGGTCTCCGAGTAGTGAACCTCATCGAGCTTTAATGACTGCCATTATTCTTCTGGGTAGGCTGGAAAAAAGGGTTTAGATTGTTTCTTAAGGAGTCGATTCCCATTCTTTACTTGCAGCAATTCTGAGTTCATTTCTAGTCGTACGAGCCGGATTTCTGTGCCGAATCCTTTATTTTCATTATTCCACCACTTCCAAAGCTTACATTATTAACCAAATTGCAACTGTTATAACGCTTTCCGACTCTTCTATACACCTTATTTCGTCCGTCTGGCTTTAAAAGTTGAATCTTTGTTTCGTCAGTAAAACAAATATGCTTCCATTCATTCATTCATGGTTCAATTAGCATGGACTCTAGCAAATTCTAATCTTTGCCTTTTGTGTTGTTGAAAGAGACGGGGCACTGCGGCAGGTACTCTGGCATTCAAACCGACTTCTTTTAACCTTCGCCTTATCGTCTTAGAACTAACAGTAATTTTTCTTACGTTTTGCAGCTCAATTCTTAATCGAGAGGATGTAAGCTCACAATTTCTTAAAGACTGAAGTTGAATAAAGCGATCATCTGCAGTACTGGCGCACCTTCTTCGCCCTTGCTCTGCCCTTCTATTACAATTTTCAGTTTCCTGGTACCGTTTTATTACCACTTTTACAGTATCCACTTCTTTGCTGTGGTTATTTCGCGGCATGGTTTTATAAAAAATTTTTAAATTACACATAAAGCAACAAAAACAAGTAGAACAAAACTAATTTTTAGTCAAAAATATCGTTTATAATGCTTATCAAGGAAACGCACTATTTGCAAAACTTTTACAAAACAGCACAATTACGACAAATGTCAAAACATAAACAAACCAAATGTTTTCCACGGCCTTCTAAAGCAAGAACGTTACATAAAAGTGATATTCCAAGCAGAAAAATCCACATTTTGCTGGATTTATTACTATAATTAAAAATATGCAATATTTTTGTCCATGAGTGTATTAGAAAAACTTTTCTTCTTGACGGGCTTTCCCTATCTCTTACAGATCTTAAATTCTCTTCTTATTCTTGGTATCTCTGGGTTCCCAGTGGTTTACCGCAATAAAATTCCCTAACTTTTTCGGGTTTTCTGTAACTTTACCATAATAAATTTTCAGATCATACGTTTTACATTTTCGACATAGTTGTCAAATTTAGGGCATCTTCCTAATCTTCATTTTACCAAGTTGAGTAAATTTTGATTTTTGGTTATCGACTTAAAATTTTATTATTAGTGGTGTTGTTATTAGATGATTGAAAATGATTAGCAACAGATTTGTTTTGTTTTTATTTTGAAAACTCTTTTATCTGCTTTCCTCAACGTAAATGGCTAATCACAGCCTGACGTCTTACATTACTAAAGTCGTCATGTGAAATGTTTAGAATATTTTCATACATATTTTACAATTGGTTTGATAAATATTCCCTGAATTAAGGCTTGTATAAGTTTATCTACGATACAACTAGTGCCTGGCATTTTCATAAATATATCCATGGCAATAATTTCCTAGATAAACTTATCCGCAATTCCAGAAGTGCGCCTAATAGATTAATCCAATTGACATTAAAAGTAGCTGCCTGTTCTTAGCCACTGCAGCACTGTACAGGGTGAGTCAAATTGGTTATCGTTATGGATTATTTGGTATTTAGTATTAGCGATAGTGAAAAACGGTTTTGGTGAACGTAGCTCGTTTTTTATCCTGAACTGAAATGTGAAAACAAAATACAAATAGCGTGGCCTATTTGTGAAATATTAGCGCAAAATGTTTTTTTCAGCTTTTCCTCGTATCTTAATTGATTTGAAAAACGTTGCAGGTGCAGATCAAAGCAGAGCGGGCAATCGTATCTTGGGTTACATTTAAAAACTAAAGGTATCATTGATTCTGTGTCTGTACCTTCCAAAATTATTCTCAACTATACAGGGTGTTACATAAAAAGTGGCACATAGAGCTTAGATTTTCTTAAATGGAACACCCTGCATATCTTGTTATTTTCCTATTCCTCGTCCAATGCTGATTACAACAATATGCTTTATGGTGGTCCAAACCAAACAGTTTCGGCGTATTCAATTTTTTTTCTTGTAAAACATCGGCAAATATAACGAGCCACCCTGATGTTTGTAATTCATAAACACTTGGTTTTAAAAACCTTGCAGTAATAAACAGTAATCTGTAATCTTTAGAAACGATTACTGAAATTTTAACTGCACCATCTATATGATACAGGGGGATCAAGAAACGAGAAACCTAATTCTGCATTCTGCATATTTAGTATTATTATTATATAACTAATTAAGTTAAACTCCAAATATTCAGCTATTTATTATAAAGGCATTTTTTACTATATTTAATTTTTAGTAAAAAATGTATCAAAAATCATTTTCCGACAACACGACGGTGGTGGCAGTGTGAAAGCTGTCATTTTAAAAACAATGGACGCCTTCTACAGCGGATGTATTTGAGTGAACGGCAACATTCGGGCTGTAACGGAGGCACCTCAGGATCGCCACACCGGTGGGTCGACCAGCGTTGCCACATCGTGGAATTTTTCCCGATTCGTGGGATTTTTTTTAATCAGTTTTATCCTAGGTTATTTTTTCTTACTTCTACTACGCATTTCAGCACTTCAGGCTCTTTTATTTTGCATTTATTTAAATTGATGATCACAGAAAAATTTCTGCATATACTCTATGATTCTGCACGCTCATGTTACACATTTTGATACATGTCATACTTTAGCTGCTTTATTTTATAAGTTTATACGAATTTACGTTACTCACTAGGTGCAATCTGCAATAGTCAGTGCAGTTTTTATTTAATGTTTTTAATAGTGTTTACAGGGTGTTCAAATATGACTGAATGTCACGTGATTGACAAAGTGCGACAAATATGCCAAAACTTATCTCTGAGATAATTAACTGTGCATATCGGGCTACATAAGCACCGTTCTTCTAGTTCACAACTATTAGTTCTTATCACACTAATACATAAGCTGTCAATAAAAAATCTTTCAGAGTCATTAATAAACACGCCGTATTCCTGTGCGGTTGTTTCTGTCCTCTTGTCGGATTTAAATACGTAGAATGTTTAAAAAATTCTTGTCTCGGACAGGTAGTAACACTAGACCCAGCCGAACGCGCCTGATGTATAATGTTATAGATTGCGCGGAAATAATATCCTGCGTTAAAAGTACCCACGTCTGAAACAGCACTAAGACTCGGATATTGTATAAACACAACCAATTTTACCCACTCCACCTTATTTTAGAAAAACGGTTCTCATTGCACTCACAACAAAATTCTAGCACATGTCAACGTAATCGCATTGTCTACCTTTATGGATATACCGCGCAACAAAGGTATCACGCACCAGAACACGGCGAAACATGACATATTCGGTATTAGTTCGCTTCCGTAAGATTGCGCTCGCCAGTCGAAAATAAGTAACTTATAAGCGACTTATCTTCATTTTCTCTAACTTGGTTTTCCCTGACCATTTCATATTCCGCGATATTTTCAAGTTTTCCTGATTTTTCAGGTTTCTAGGAACCCTATATCTTTTTCTAATATCCCGTGGGCTAAAACTATGTAGACCTTATATCGGGTGAAATTTTTCGTTGAAAATGAAACTGTTGAGCCTTAACTTAAAAATAATTCTGCAAATAAATAAGCATTCGAAATTATTTCACGATATTTCAGAAAATAAAGCCATAAGAAAAATATATGCAATAATTAAACAGAAATTTCTAACATATGCGGGAACACCCTATATATACAAGGCAAAAATGTATTTCGTGCCCGACAGCAGATATTTCTCTGCTCTCCTACAATTTTGTCTAGTTGCGGTCATTCAAAATCTTCCCATTATCAAAACTATACAGCATCCAGATCACCTTGGCGCCTTATATCCGAAATAAAAAAAA
>VTPC01001159.1:44061-86693 GCA_011009095.1 Ignelater luminosus
CCATAGGAATCAAATAACCTACATATTCATATTTGCATCTTCTGGCGGTTTTTCATTAATCACACAATAGGAGGATCAAAGTTGGAAATTTTGCACTTTTTGAAAACAAAAAAACAACTCGAGAGCGAGTGGACCGATTCTGATCAAACTTGAACGTTCTCCGCATGCGGTAACACCTAGCGGCGAAAATGGGCAGACTCGATTGGGACCTTATGCAGAGCCTTAGCGATCTGGGACCAAGGGTGCTGTCGTGTCGAGTCCCCAAAGAATGTTTCGCCTTAGGTTGTTTCAAATTTGAGCTCATAGGCGTCCATGAGGAAGAGTGTCGAGTGGAAGTTTTGAAAAAATACTAAAGCAGCATTTAGTACCTCGATAAAGGGTCTTCACTTAGGAAGGCTCCTAGCTTTGAAACTACGAGGATAAATTGAAAAGTCTCAAGCCTAGACAAGAAAACAAAAGAATATCGCGTAAACAGTAATTTTGGCCCACCTATGTTCAAGTGCTCTTATTCCATCCCTATTGAGCCCTTTCGTCCAACTGGTCGAAATAGGCGTTTGTGACATCAATCACATCTTCATCAGACTCGTACTTCTTCCCAGCATGAAATTGTTTTTAAGTTTGGAAATAAGTTATAATCCGAGGGGTAGCAATTCAAACCGCAATAACTGACCTATGGCAGGGTGCATTATCCTGGTGAAGCAAAACTTTTTTCTTTACTAATCTTGAATTTTTTTCGTGTAGCTGGTTCTGTTTTGGCAGTTCATTGCTTCGATTGCTGCTTCGTTTCTAGGATATAGTGGTGAATCCACGTCTCATCCACTGTAATAAATCGTCGCCAAAACTACTGGATTGCGTTTAAACAAGTTCAAACATTCCTCCGAAACTGTTTTGCGTGTCAGCTTTTGCTCCAGTGTGAGCAATCGCGGCACCCATCGCGCGGATAACTTTCTCATCCCCAAGACTTCGGTTAGTATATAATATGTCCGCTCTGTTAAAATGCCCGCAGTATCCGTTATTTCCATCAACTAACTTCAATCGTCGGTTATTCAAGACAACTTTGTGAACTTTTTCGATAATTTCTGTTATGGTGGCTGTTTTTGGCCTTCCTGAACGCGGAGCATCTTTTGTGCTCTTGCGACCACCTTTAAAATACGCAATCATCCAAGTTTTAACTGTGGTAATATGCCATCTAGCTCAGCGTTTATTTCTTTTGGGGATAAACCCTTAATATGAAAATATTTAATAACTGCACGAATTTCAACTTGTCCCATTCTTACAGAAGCAAAACTTTAGCAACTTTGGCAGCCTGTCAAACAATTATCATTTGTCAGAAATTTTTGTTACTTCACAGTCAGACTGATAAATATTGAAACAACGTAATGCCGGAAAAACATCGCGCAAATTTGTACCCTACCTGGGTTAAGCCGGAGACTTCGATTTTTCCTCGGCTACGAGAGTCTGATTTTCGCTGATCGCTATAGCTTCGCAAGCACGGCGGGATAGGAGAGAGAATTCGGTAAAACACAAAGAAATCACAAAGTGCCCCGCCCAAAAAGATCTGTGGATTTTGCAACGTCCACCAAAACCGTTCCGATAGTCTGAACATAATAATATTCGAGATTTATGTCCTAGGAAGGCTTATCTACCCACTCAAAAAAAAACCGGACTCGATTCGATTTCTTTTTTCTTTTCTCCATGGCACGCCGAAATGCCGCTTAAAAAATTTGTAACTCGTTTAATTATGGTCCGATCCAGCCGGGATTTTCTTTTAAACTAAAGAGTGTCGTCAAGTCAATAACTTTAGGTGAGTACAACTACAAGTGGCGTTTTACCGTTTTTGGGGTCAATTAGAACAAAAAAACGTAATTTTCCTTCTTTTGGACCTTTTTGGGGCAGTTATTCGACTTCCTACGGGAACGTTGTTGCAACACTTTGATGCATAATAGGATGAAGAACAAAAAGGATTCAACGCACTTTGTTCCTACAAGCTCATCTTTTAGGTCGAAACGGGAAAGAATGAAAACCTTGCCAATGCGGTCCTGGAATGGACACCTTCTAAGCTAGAGAGATGATTCCTTTGCAGTAAATGTACTCTAGTGACCTATACATGATATTGTAAGCAAATGCCAAAATACCCTCTAAACGTGATTATTGCTGAAATTCGGTATGTAGCTCTCCCAAACATGTGTGCATTTTGCCTCCAAATTCGATTAGAATAGCCGGAGGAACTTTGGAGATAAGAAATTTTAAAATTTCTTGTGAATTCGTTATTTGTGCCACACGGAAAAAATGTTTTGTTGGTGCTACAAAAAATTTAGAGGAATTTTGGAGAGCTGAATGAGGGCGAAGGCCGAGCAGGGGCCGCCCAAGACGACCGTCACAAAACCACGATTGTCTCAACACTACCCAAGCGAGCTCGTACCTCCCACACTTCATTCCCACTCTGCCACTTACTTCTCGCCTTTTTTTGCAGCCCAGCCGCAAAACTTCGCGTCCCTCTTTCCCCAGAAAAGTCATCGAGATGCGAGCACACCGAACACGAGCTACTCGAAACTCTCCTTCCGGCACCCAAACCCACGATTGGCTCGCCCCGCAAACACAAACTCCCATTCTTCTCCCCGCGTCACTCTCGCTGGCCGACAACTCTTTCTGAAAATATTTTGTACTTATGGTCTGCAAGCTAATCCGCTCTTTTAATAAAGCAAGGATTCGCAAATGTCCGCAAAGCTTACAAAATTTAGAAAAAAATTAAAGAAGGCAAATATTTCCGAATCATGCAACTTCTACAGTGTGTCCAAGATAAGGAGTTATTTTGTTTTTGATTTTTTTGTGTCGAACGCTGCTGTGGCCAACTGTAATAATTGCTGTTTATCTTCAAAATCTTGGTTGAGCACATGATCCTTGACGTAACTCCAGAGGAAAGAAATCTAACGGTGTTAGATCAGGTGATCGTGCAGGCCAGGATACTGCAGAATGCATTAATTTATATCATAAGAAATCAAAATAACCTTATCATATTAACATCATTAGAATCGTGACAACAAGAGCTATTCAAAACAATTTTCAATTGTTTTTCCGCCTATTTAAAAAAATGAGGTTGATGATAGTTACTCGAGACCGAAACGTTATACGGAAATTTTGTTAGCGTATTTTAATAGAAAGCAAAAAGTGGCTGTGGAAAAGTGGTTTTAGTTTTTTCATATCTCTTCAAATAAAGGTAAGAGAAAATAATAACGAAAATCAAGAAATCTACTTTTTTTTAAATATCTCTGAAACTAAGATATCTAGATTTTGCAAACTCCAACAAAAAGGTCCTATAAATAGCCAACTTTCATCCCATTTAACCGATGCTGTATCTCTTACCGTTTCCAAGATGCGGATGCACAGATCCCCATGCTGTGCATCCTCATCTTGGACACACTGTATATCAAGAAAGTCTCAGCTGTCTGGTGAACAAAATTTCAATGAATCATGATAAGTCTACAGTTAAATCTAAAATTAAGTTTTAGCAAATTGTCAATTTTGATTTTATCGATAAGTACTGAAGTTGGACAACCATTACTCTAAGCAATCATGCAATCATTGGTTGATTATTCTAAATAATGAAAAATCGTTACTATTACATGTTAAGATGTTGAGCTCATTTTCAATGCAAAATCTAACGAATAAACAAACTACATCCAAAAGCACAAACTAAAACATTTACAGAACATCACTATAAAGATATTTTGGTTCCTTACAATAATTTTAAGTAGAAACTTAATAATAACAACCAAACGTTGCTGATGACTTTTAATTAATTCAGAAAAAAGAAGAATACTTCAAACTGGTAATATTTCACTTACCCATCCACCATTATAATTTATTATTTAAGATACTGACATCGAATGTTGGTAAGCTCTATTCAATCACGACAGAACGTAATTCATTTCTTTTTCTATTTTTATTATATTTCAGTAAGAAACGGCATTATAATATCATTTAACCCTAGTTATACCTTTAATTTTCTATGAAGTTGCAGGTATACTGTAAAATGTGATAGTCCGCCGAATGCAATTGTCATTTCTAATGGTCAAAAGAGTCTCCAACTACACTTTCACGCGAATGATCTATCCAGAAATACTATTATTAAAATAATTCTGATAATAGTTATGGCTGCGTTCTTCTATCTAATGCGAGGAAGTTCTGAGAATAAAGAGACAAAAAAAGGGAGACACATTTTCTTGTCTACACCTTTTTGTATCATAAAATTATTAATTGTTATACATTTTTTTGTTATTTAACGGTCCCTTTTTATAAAAGAAAAACGATCAGAACTATTACGGGTTGATTGCCCATAATTAAAATATTTAAAATTCAAGACTATGCAAATTTCCTGAGTTGCCGGATGAAACAAAAAGTTGTCCTAATTACATATTTTTTTATTTTGATCTCGTACAAAGGGCGATTTCTCGAAACGTAGAACTGATGCAACTTTTAACGGTAATCTGAGTGTTTACAAAAAATACAAGACGGTTAATAATATTGTAAATTATCAAAAATTACCAATTTGCACCTATTTATGACCACATAAAATTAAATTTCCTCTTCGCCGATCAATAACAATTTAAGTATCTTTTTTAGAAAAGAGCCGAACTTAAACGGTACATATTTATTGATGATAGTCAGAATAGATTGTGTCCGCGTGCTGTTGTACTCATTTTATATATGTACAGTTTTTTTCCTTCTTTTTCTTCCGCCTTTACCTGATGTAACAGCTGTTGTCGTATCCATCCTTGTTCGTCACCGCTAATAAACGATTAGCACCGTCCTTTTTTCTGGATGGATTTTAATGACTCCTTAATACGTTCAAGGAGCTTTCTACGGTGATTTTGTTCTGGTTAATTCTATATGGTGGCAATAATTTTTTAGAACGCCCCCCCTCGAGCTATCTTCGAAATGTAGTTCTCTGCGTAAATTATATTTTCATTTTGAAGCTTGCATAATGATAATGAATAATAATCTTATTAGAGTTTGAAACAATTATAAAATTACCAGAATAAAATATTAAATGTTGCCTTTTTCGATTTTGAGGACGGTTAGTCGTAGATGCGGGCGAACATCCATTCAGAAGAATATGTTATGATAGATATTTTCTTCAATTCATTTTATGATTATAGATATACAGAGCAGGAAACAAACGAGTGTCGTAATAAACTAAATAATAAGATTAATATACCGCGTGTCCGGCTACAAGCTAATACAATTATAATATGACTGTCTCGTTCAAGATATGTACGTATAACCGTACTTTCTTTCATCTACATTGTAACAGCATCTACAGTGTGTCCGAAAAGTATGGAATATCCTATATATCTCAGTAAATATCCATTTTATGGAAAAATGTTTCCTATAAAAGTTGTTTAGTGTTTAGTTTTACATTACAGGGCAATACCAAATAACTATTTAAAAACACAACAAAAGCGCAACGAATAATGCTTCAATTTTTTTTAATGGGAAGGTATCCCTTTATTGTACTCATTTGATAGAGAATGTTTTTCTCTTTTCAATGATGTAAAACTTTGATACACTTGCATAAGTAAATTTTTATTAAAACGCAAAAAATTGTTTGAATAACGCTTAAAAGTTTATTTATTCATCTGTTACCTTGCCAGACGGGGTCTTTTAAATTTTCAATATCGTCTAGTCACATTATGGTCGGTGTGATACACTTTTGTTTGTTGCAACAATTGAATGCGTCGTAGAAATGTCAATTAATAACCGAACTGAAGCGAAAAGTTATTTGTTTTATTAATTTAAGCATTTTGATTAACGTGAGGATAACAAAGTTACAAAAATACGACTTACTATGGATCATTTATCAGAAAAACATCGTATCGAAATTTCAATGATGCTGGGATATGGAGACAGAAGGAGAACGCAGGAGGAAGTTTGCAATTTGTTTAATAACGTGCACCCCGAATACCATATTTCTCAGTCTACTTAAGTAAAATTTTGCATACATTTCATGAGACGGGTTCTGTCAAAGATCGTCCAAAAACGGGCAGACCTAAAGCTCTAAATAATGAACAACGTGAGAATATAATGTTGGCTGTCGTGGAAAATCCACATGTTTCTGTTCGACAAATTGCTCGTGAACATACTTTGAAGAAATCCACTGCACACGAAGTTCTAAGAAAGAAGAAGTGGCATCCGTATAAACCTTGTCTAGTTCAAGAATTATTAGAAGAGGATTTAGATCGAAGATTGCAATTTTGCGAAGAAATAACACATAGGCTTCAGGAAAATGCAAATTTTCATAAAAATATGCTCTTCCTGATGAGGCAACGTTTTGTTTGAATGGTACCATTAACAAACAAAACGCGCGCTACTGGTCTTCGCTAAATCCCTGGTATGTAGAAGGGCATCCCCAGTATCAGCAGAAAGTCAGTGTCTGGGCAGGAATTATTAGAACCCAAATTTTGGGATTTTTTTTATAGAACATAATTTAACAGCGAATGCTTATCTAGATTTCTTAAGATTTGCCTTAGGTCTTGCTTTAGCTGTTCTATTTCCTAACGAACTAGATCCAGATGTATCCCATAACAGAATATGCTTGCAACAAGACGGGGTTCCTCCTCATTTCGGAATTAATGTCAGACAGTTTCTTGACAATACTTTCCCTTATCGATGGATAGGCAGAAGAGGTGCAGTAGAATGGCCAGCTCGCTCGCCATATTTAAGCCCACTTGATTTTTTTCTGTGGGACCATCTAAAAAGTAAGATTTATGTCGATATGCCGGAAGATATTGGAACTCTAAAAGACCGTATAAGAACAGAGCTTAGAGCTATCACACCAGAAACCCTTCAAAATGTAATCAACGAATCTAAAAGGCGACTTTATCATTGCCAAGCTGTGAATGGTGCACACTTTGAACATCTTCTATGAACTGTAGAGTGTAGTTATACAAAATTTTCAATTCGCAACAGATGAATATTGAAATAACCTTTCAAACAATTTTCCGCGTTTTAATCAAAATTTACTTATGCAAAGTTTTACATCGTTGAAAATAAAAAAACATTCTCTATCAAATGAGTACAATAAATGGGTAACTTCCCATCAAAACAAACTGAAGCGTTATTCGTCACGCTTTTGTTTTTTTTAAATAGTTATTTGGTATTGTCCTGTAATGTAAAACTAAACACTAAACAACTTTTATAGGACACCCTGTATATAATAAACTCAACAATTCAAAAATTCAAACTTCTAAGCGCTTTCTATAATAGCGGCAGCATCCGCATCCTGCGCTCCACACGCAAGCGCTCCCGTTTTCGGCGTCAGATCGTCAAAAACTTGTAACGTCACAGGAGTGGCGGAAAAATTTTTTTGAACTTTAAATTGAAAAAAAATAGTGAAAAGTAGAAAAAAATCTGAAAAAAAGCAGCGTTAATTTAAAACGAAAGCAACTCAAATAAGCAAAAATAATATTTTAGGAAACGACCCCATTGATCTTAAATTTAAGTTTACATTAGTCTAATTCTGGTCGGGTTTTTCATGCCCATGAAGTTTCTCAGACCAACCTCGTTCAACTTTTTCAAGGTGTACGTAGTTTATTTCAGACGGTTTGGACTGACCCTTGGAAGTTTGTGCTGTGTAATATACTACACCGAAGAGCTCCAAATTGTAGATAGCGTAAGAGGTATACCTATACTGAACGTCGTATCAGCAATATTAGATTCCTTAGGGATTTCTCTAGTTTTCCTGACCATGTTTGAAAGACAGTTCAATTTGACGTGAAAAATTAGAAGTTTTGAACGACGATAAAAGTGAGGAAAACCAAAAAGTGCCTACATGTCTCTAGAATTTTTAATTTAGATCTCAAACACTAGGTAATGGTTTAAGAATCGTAACCACAGACGATACTGTATCAAGTTATACCCAATGGGGTCGTTTCCTAAAATGGATTTATTGAAATCTAAACACATATTATCATTCTAGACAGGATATATATTTAGTTAGTATCCATTAACAGATTTTTCCGTAACATTATAACTAAAGAGTTATAAGGAAATAAAATATTTTTTCTTTACTAGTGACGTCACAGTTCGTCGGCAGACGGTCTGTACAAATAGTAAAGCTGACAACGTCGCAATCACGTTGTTGTGTCGTTGCTGTCAATCGTTAGTTGTCGGGTTTCTCCGCTTTGCCGATTTCAACTAAAGATATTATAAGTATCTGCATTTTTACGACTGTTATTGACTATTGTTTTGCGGTTTAATGGTTAGCTTATTTGTATAAAACAAATATTTCGTGCTTCTTCGTTTTACAAACAACCGACAAAATACCGCATAACCTCAACAATTCGAAAATTCAAACTTCTAAGCGCCTTCTATAAACCGACAGCATCCGCATCCGGGGCTCCACACGCAAGCGCTTCCGTTTTCGGCGTTGTCATATCGTAAAAGATTTGTGACGTCACAGGAGCGGCGGGAAAAATTTTTTTAAACTTTAAATTGAAAAATATAGTGAAAATAGAAGCAGAAATAATCTCAAAAAAAGCCAGCGTTAATTTAAAGCGAAAGTAACCCAAATAAGCAAAAATAATATTTTAGGAAACGACCCCGTCCATATTGGTGTCATATCCTTCGTTTGCAACAGTTGTATCCATAGAAATAAAGCTTATATTTTTGGTTTGAGCGAAAAACTTAAGCTTAAACTGATGCTGTAAAACCAGACCTTAAATATACAATTTCTAGTAGTTAACATGGAAGAGCTCGACTTCCGTATACTCGTCTACTAAGGATCAGGTAAGTTGAGGCGTCGTATTGTCCGGCTAATCGAGAGGGTCACGGGGGTAATGAGTCTAGGTGCCGGAGGTGCCACGAAAATTTAACAAGCAATTCTATGCATCTAACTGGATGCGCATAACTTTTGAACAGGGTTTCTCCGACATCTAAACTCAGTACCCCCGTGACCTTCTCGACAAGCCTGACAACATGACACCTCAACTGGCCTGATCCGTGCTAGGCGGGCATACGGAAGTCCAACTCTTCCATCAACAACCAAAATTAGAGAGCTTCTTCAGGCTTTCCTATATGTAGTCAAATGTAGGTCTAATCTTATTATGGACGATTCAGTAAGAAAAGTTCGTACTCTTGATGTTTTTCTAACATATCTCTGATTTTTTGGTTTTGGAAAAATTCCTGAACTTTTCTAGTATTTCCAGATTAGTAAGTATCCTCACTGCAGTTTAAAACGAGTTCTCAACCACTAGACATATTTTATTTTGGGAAATTTCGTGCGAAAAGAAAAAGGATCACTTTTATTCCTTTGAAACATCACTAATAACGGTTCACTTTAGAATTGGAAAAGAACAGAATGTTTCATAAAAATTCTATCATCCTTTCTCATCAGTCACTTAAGGGACTATTTGTCATCCAAGCTAACTTTAGTTATCGTTCCAAGTTTCGCAGGTACATTGAGGTCTGGAGTTGATTCATGCTAGTGGTCGCAGTCAGATGTCACTGGATGACCAAGAACATATTCTCCCAACCAAGCAGGCAGTATGCAGATGGTGGTTTCTGAACAGGCAGGGTCACGAAACGTAGGTATACTGATACAGTAAGAACGGTTTCAGAATCATTGCTTTTACATTGGTAAACTGAAATAGTTCCTACTCTAGTATATTTACTTTTTTAGTGGATCATCATCCATATCGTAAGATGGCGTCTAACGCGGCAAACGTATGGTAAAAGTCATTGCACTCACGAGTCTTCAAGGTGCAATCTTTTACTTGTGACAATAGTTATCTCGAGGAAATTCAGAAACGTCCTTCTAGTTTGTATTGCGTACATACGCTTGTGATGCAAATATTTGCCTGACACGAAAAGTTGCGCTGAGTTTTGTCAATTAAATGTCTAGCTAAGTATTGTATATTGTAATACTTACACTCATGCCTAATCCTCTTGCTGTATAATTCGTTTTATTCTAGAAGGTAATTTCCAATTTAGTTGCTCTAAAATCGTTGTCGCTTACATAACTTAAGTATAAACAGAGATCAAATTTGTCATGAAAAAATCAAAATTTCAACTGTCACATTTTAAAATATCTAAAGCGATTTGTTTTTCATCTCCTCATACGTTCCAAAAATCAATGCAAATAAATTTTTCTACTCGACCTACTTTAAAAAACATTTTAGAAACATTTTTCAACAGAGAATAATGAATTTTTTTATTCAGTCATAACGTGTTGTTTTAGTAATTATATTACGATTTTATCGTTAAACGTAGGCGTCAGATAGATAAAAATAGATCATCATCCACTTGAATTGCGAAGAACCGAAGGATAATGTGTTTTATTTTTTTCTTTTTCTATCCGACATTCCAACGCTTTTTTTGTCATCAGTATTTAAACATGTTTTTTACTAATGTAATGCGCTTGTTTTACGGCCCACAAAAATTTATTTCTGTCCAAAGTCGTTTCCGATTTGTGTATAAATTTATGTGTGTAACATTTTCTTCTCGTTTTATTTATTTTGGATTTTTATTAGACAACAATAAAATGCGATTTTTTTTTGTTTATAAATTATAGTCAGAAAATCTGTATTATTCGTTCCGACAATGCGTTTCCTTTTTCGCAGGTAGTACACAAAAACGAAAAAAAAAACAAATAAAACACAAGAATTAAAATGATTTAGTGTGCCTATTTTTCAATTGCTAACGCCAAGATTAAATTGTTTATTCGTTTAGTTTTCTGAATTTAGGAAAAAATAGCAGTAAAGAAAATAAGATCACATTTCCTAAACATTTAGGCCTCAACTTTATTTGTTTATATGAAATTAATGACATGTTGAAAAGAGGGACAGGTGCTCGATGTAACGTACAAGAAAGCACTGCAATCAGTGTATGTAATTGGAAGAGAACATTTTAAATTGTAGCACATTTCCGACTTTTTGTTTTGTTTATTAATCTAGATATAAAAATTAACAAATGCGAGGCAATTTAAATAAAGAATAATAAATCAATTGATTTTTTATCATTTATTAATAGCATTACTAAGATATGACAGCTAGAATGAGATGCTTACTAGAGCAATATATCAATTAGTTCATGTAGGATAAGCGCTATCAAATATTTCCGTGTAATTTTATTAATTGAAAATTGGAACAAGGGATTTAAGATTTGACAAACTGTAACGAAGAAAAAGTCTTTGATAAAAACAAATAAAATCTTTATTGTTACAAACTCAAATTTTGTGAATGGGGCGTCCCAAGGTACAGCTAGTGACCACTATAATTTATCTTCCATATAAATGGTATACTTGCAGTAAACGCAAGGCCAGCAACGTGACGAACAACTAGCTAGAATAATTATCGACATCCAAACGTTTGTTTTTAAGGGGTTCGAGTCTGCAACGGCATGATAGTAAAACAGAAAAAGTCGTTAGATTTGCGTGTACTTGCTTTCTTTACCCTTCCAGGTTCGACTCACCCGGAAACTATTTTTTATCAAGTCGCATTCATCAATACGGCCAAATTTCTCATTAAATACATGTGTGGCCACAACACTACAATATGGTACTCTCTTTATGGCTGTTCTAAATTCCTTACATTCCACAACGCCTCACATAAATACTACAAATAGATAAGGTTCTATCATAGTCCACATATCGCCACCTATACTACAAGAACGACTTCGTCTGCATTGACGACCTGATGAAAAATAGCAACAACGAAGATTTAAGGATCAATTCTACTATACGAGGATGGTCTGAAAAGTTTCCGACCTAACAAAGATACAAGACATTTTTTCTGAAAATTTTTTTTTATTTTTCAACATAGTCTCCTTGTAACTCTACACACTTCTCCCAGCGATGCTCCCATCTCTGTAACCCGTCCAAATAGTACTCGGCATTTTTCTCTGCAAAATAATTGTTCACGAAGGTGATTGCCTCTTCATTTGACGAAAATCTTTGTCCTCCGAGCGCAATTTTTAGATGAGAGAACAAAAAGAAGTCGCTTGGGGCTAGATCTGGTGAGTAAGGCGGATGGTCAAGCAGTTCAAACCGTAATTCGTGGATTTTCGCCATGGTAACCGCTGAGATGTGAGACGGTGCGTTGTCTTGGTGAAACGGGATTTTCTTTTTCTGCAAATGTGGCCGTTTTTTCGCAAGTTCTGCCTTCAGCTTGTCAAGTAATGATGCATAGTACGCTCCTGTAATAGTTTTTCCTTTTTGAAGATAATCGATTAAAATAACTCCATGACTATCTCAAAAAACAGTCGCCATCACTTTCCCAGCCGAAAAAACAGTTTTTGCTTTTTTTGGAGCCGGTTCCCCCTTTGCAGTCCACTGTTTGGACTGTGTTTTTGTTTCGAGCGTATAATGGTGTATCCAAGTTTCATCTACAGTAATTAATCGGAGCCAAAACTCGGATTTATTTCGCCTAAACTGCGCCAAAAGAGCGTTGGAAATATTCATTCGAACACGTTTTTGGTCTAAAGTGAGCAAACGCGGCACCCAACGCGCGGACAGCTTTCTCATGCCTAAATGTTGATTTAACATGTGACAAACACGTTCTTTTGACATGTTCATAACCTCTGCTATCTCTCTCACTTTAATTCGGCGTCGTCTAGCACCATTTGGTGAACTTGGGCGATGTTTTCGTCGGTAGTTGCAGTTTTTGGACGTCCCGAACGTTCATCGTCTCCCAAGCTCTTACGGCCACGTTTAAATTCAGCAGCCCAAAATTTCACTGTGGTAAATGATAGTGCAGAGTCCCCATACACAGAATCCAACTCATCTTTTATTTGCGAAGGCGTATTGCCTTTCAAAAACAAATATTTAATGACAGCTCGATACTCGATTTTGTCCATTTTCACAAAAAAACTCACATCAACTCACTCAAACGACTGTTACATAAAAACTGCGCGTCCAAAATGGCTGAAACTTTGGTGAGTAACTGTCAACAGATGAACAACGAAATTCAGTAGCTTTTATTTACGAGTGCTGCCATCTTCACGTTGAGGTCGGAAACTTTTCAGACCACCCTCGTAGAGATGGTGCAAGGTCAGGAGGGAGACCAATAGCCAGATAGAGAACTGACGTCATTTAGGACTTCCAGAAGCTAGGAGTAAAAGACGAAGTGTACTGTACAGTGTGGTCCAATTTGGATGGGATTAAATGGGTAACTTCCTTATTAGCGCAGATAAATAAAAACGACTTAGGTACTCGTGGCCTCCTTTTTCATGCTTGTTCCATTACCATTGCCAGAAATAAGCTGCCGTCTTTTGTTTTTTTACCGGAGAGAAAACGTGAAAAATAGCCGATTTCTTCAATTTGCTGTAACTCCTTTATTTTCGAAGTTAGAACAAAATCATTAAAGCATTGTTGAGGCACTTTCTAACGTAGAATTCAATGCCATCAGTCATTTTTTTCTATTCCTTTCCATAACTGCGCTGTAACTCAAAATTGAATTTTTTAAATGGACCGATTCCTTCAATTTGCTGTAACTCCTTTATTTTTGAAACTGCAACAAAATCATTTTAGAATTGTTGGAGCACTTTCTAACGTAGAATTCAATGCCGTCAGTTGTTTTTTTCTAGTCCTTTCCATAACTGCGCTGTAACTTAAAGTTTAATTTCCTGAATGGTCCATTTAAAATCGGCCACTTTTCACTTTTTCTCTCTAGGGAAAAAACAAAAGATGGCAGCTTATTTGTGGCAACGGTAATGGAACAAGCATGAAAAAGGAGGCCACGAGTACCTAAGTCGTTTTTATTTATCTGCCCTAATAAGAAAGTTGCCCATTTAATCCCATCTAAATTGGACCGCACTGTACAGTTGATACAATTGAAGACAAATGTTATGCCTTGGATGTAGCTTTATTGCGACGCTACCAGATCTGGGATTCATAAAGCTAAGAAAAATAGAAAAGATCAGACATTTTCAATATTGAGCGAGACGGAGAAAAGCCAGATGGTGGCGACCTCTTAGGCATTTCTAGACACTAGTGTGATGGTGAACACACTGTTGCTACAACAGTGAAGTACGTCGTCAAAAACAGTCATAAATTCAGGGACTCAACGCATCCTGTCGTACATCTTTTGGTGGAGTACAGGCTGTCGTTGCAGAGCGTTTTTTCTTTGCTTGAAATAATTTTTCCACGTCACTTGGTTTTCCTGTTGCACAAACAATATGCCAATTCTGCAAGAAATTTTGACAAGATAAGTAATTTTCTTTTCGGCCCACGTTGATTTTTCTAAATAATAATCACGAATTTATTATTGTCAAATCGAAGAGATAATAAAATAATCGCAGGTACCATTTTTAGTACGCATTATTATTTTGCTGCGCCCAATCAAACCATCTAATAAATCGACACCACCAATATGTCTATCATAATGGGTGGGCTAAAAGTATCCGGAAAAATGTATAAAACGATTAAATAAAAAATATGCAAAGTAAATTAACTTTATTTGCAAAATCAACAATATTTCCTAGCTAGGATGCTTATATTACAAAATGCAGAACGGACCTTTTCCCTCGATTTTTCTTAATTTTCCCCTGACCTTATACATCATATTTTGGATGACATCAATTTCTACTTCTTTGAACTTTGTTTTCACGCGAAGTTGTAAACTTCTTGCAGATTTTGCTTTCCATCCGTTTTCATAGACTGAAGAAGCTAAAATGTCCCAAAAGTCTTCTATAGGTCGTGCCTTCGGGACATTGGGAGGATTTGCATTTTTAGGGGCGAAATTTATGTTTTTGCTACGTAGCCATTCTTGGGACACTCTTTGCGTAATGGGAAGACGCTAAGTCGGACCAGAACACATAGTTACCATCAGGATAATGAGTATCGATGAATTTATGCACTGTTGGCAAACACTGGTCTCGATACACTTCTGCAGTGATGGCTGGACCAGAATATTATCTTACGACTGGCTCTGAAATACCTTTCTCAGAAATTGTAACCTAGACCAAAATTTTCTTCTCAAATTTCAGTTTACATTTGAATTTAATGTTGTCTGAGACGTTTTCTTTGTCTTTGCTGTAAAACCCATTATTTCCGGGCATGTTGTTATTTGTAAAGGTAAAATACTTTTCGTCATTCATAATGATTGATTTATTCCCTTTCAGGATATCTTTTCGCAATTTTCCGCACTTTTTGGGGATTTCGGAAAGTTTAGTGTATATTTTGGCGCCTTTTGTCTTTTGTAATAATCTACGCCACATTCAAAGAAGTCCGAAGGAGTCGTTGCCTGAATTTGCGAAGTCCGTCTGTCCGCATTTTTTGTCAAATTTAAAAATTTTGACTTCAGATTGGATTCTACATCAAAAACTAAAGACTACGTGGTATCTTCGTTTTTTGATAACTCTTCAGGAACATGGTCAAAATGACCGCCAAAATTGGAAAATTTTCAAAAATTCTTTTTTACTTTAGAATCGCCTTCTACATCAAAAAATATCAGAGAAACGTATACTTTTAGTTTTTTGATATCACCTCGGGAACATCGTCAAAATGGCCGTCAGAATCTAGAAAAAGTAACAAAACAGGAGTTCGTTGTAGTTATGCTTTGCATTCCCAGATGTTTTTTTTTTAATGTATAACGTATACATCCTCGTGAGACATTGAACTTCCTTGCCAGTTTCCGTTGAGAGGCACCAATCTTGTGTTCAGCATTGCGAATAATATTTTTTTGTTCTCTGGTACTGAGACGAGATGGTCTTCCTGGTCATGGTTTTTCATTAAATGGTATACCATTTTCATACCGTTGTCTTTCAAGTGTTTTATCACATAACATTTTTCTTTATGTCCAAGCATGTCGTATATATACGTTTACGCAAATCTTCACTTTTTTTTTCATATTTACGAAATAATAAACCACTTTAACACGATAGAAGCACGAAAAAAACTGCGATAAACTAGTTCGGCACAGTTACAATGACAGTTTATTGTTTGACGGCAAGCTACTCTGTTTTTTTTATTTTTTCCGAAAATTGTTAGCCCACCCGTTATTCTTCTTCAAGATTGGGGCATGAAACTTCAATAGTCTTCTTCTCTTTTTCATCAAAGCGTTTGACTTGTGAAAAAGGTAATTTTCCAGTGAAGGAGGATAGAAGCGTGATAATTTTATTCTTTTCATATATGATATTTCTACTCCATCAATATCAGCTACAAATTCTTTGGAAGTTTAATATTTCTCTTTTGCCGTTTCTTTATTCCTGAGCAGTTTGCAGTTGGGAATTCTTGACCTTCTTACTCTCCCAAGACAGTGTATTCAACATTTGGGTAAGTGAAAAGCTAACGATATTGGCGCGTAAAAATTGTAATCCTGTAATTCTGATTGTGAGGTAAATTTCTACATAAACGTAGGATTGTAGCACTTGATTCTAAGTCGGGTTCTTCTGATTGTATTTGGGATTATTATTTGTAAGAAAACCAATGTTTCACAGAGCAGATAAAGTCTGTACCCCCCACTTCTGTATTACATAATGTCTGCCCTTTGTTGCACTTAATTGTTCATCTACACAAAGATACTGCTGTGGTAGAACAGATTGGGATTTTTCGTTTAATATATCAATTACAGGACGTAATTTGTACAATCGGTCATGATCAGGATGATTTCTCAGCATCATATTTGAATTATTGTTGAAATGCCAACAGCGCCTAACTTTTATAAATTTGTTATAACTCGTTGCTTCCCGGATTTTCTCAAAACCAAGTGTGGAAAATCAGTAACTTTTCACATTAGGCATGTGCACCAAAGACATATAAATACAAATACCAATATATTGGCATATACAGTGTGTCCACATTTCAATGCTCACTATTGGGATCTGGGAAACTGTAAGAGATACGAAGTCGGTTAAATTAGAAGAAATTTGATTATTTTGGAGATCAAATTACTTATGCTTTTGTTTTTCAAAATAGTTCACGGCTTACTAGATATTTGCTAAAAACGAAATTATCTTATTTTTTTTTAAGTGAAATATCTCAGGAACGAGCAAAAATAGAAAAGAACGGCAAAGAGGGCATTTTAGAGAATTTACTCCGAAATTCAAAAAAATTATTTTCGCAATTGTCTTTTGTTTTATTTCGGCGGTGAAACGTAAATCCAGATTTTTTCTAATTGAACGCCTACTTGATTTCCATATTACTGAACAGCACGCCTTAAATGCTTTTCAGTGATACACGGTTTGACATAGCTATTCTTTTGTTTTACCGAGTTATGAAGCGAAAATCATTTTTCATCATAGTATGGCATGACATCTAACACACAAAGTTGTGGATTTTTATCAAATAAAATCATTTGTTATGCAAAAATTGCTAAAACAAAATAAATACGCTTTTAAGGTGGTTTAGCTGCTTATTTGATGCTATCTGTGAATGCTCAGTAAAGTATCTTAAAAGCGTCTTTTTTTGTTTTAGCAATTGTTACATAACAAATGAAATTTATCTGACAAAAATCAATTATTTTCATATGTTTAAAGCCATGGCACATTACGTGGAAAATGCTTTTTATTTTTAAAGAAAATAAGATAATTTCGTTTTTAGCAAATATCTAGTAAGCCGTCAACTTTTTTGAAAAAACAAAAGCATAAGTAAACTGATCTCCAAAATAGCCAAATCTTTTCTAATTTAACCGACTTCGTATCTCTTACAATTTCCGAGATTCCAATAGTGAGCATCGAAATGTGGACACACTGTATCTTGTTCAGTTATATTGGCAGATCTGCTAGTCTTTTTTCATTGAATAAAAATTAGCCTGCTTGACTATTATAGACATGAGTTCTTCTGTAAAGAAATACTTAAAGAATGAAAAAGGCGTGCTTAGATCTTTAATCTGGCAAGTTCGTGATTCCACGAAAACCTACAGCGTTGTCATTGAGTTTCAATTTTTTTGCGCCAAATAATATTCCTATACTTTTCTTTAAATTCTTTCGCCTCTTTGTTAGGGTTGCTTTCTCGTAATTTGATTCTCTAAATTCTCGTACGCTAAGCATACAACATTCAACATGACCTCGAAATCATCACAGACGCTAAACTGTAAGCGACAACCGTATTGACAGTGTACAGAAAGGTGTAGCAAAAAGAATGTCTACAATGCTCTCTAGATGCAATTTTTGCTTACCTAATATATTTGAAGCGTTTGAATGTACACTGGGAATCAAAAAAAATGGGACACCTCGTTTTCTCCGTTTATTTTTTATTTCTCCGTGATTTTTTTCCTCCACATCTATTATATTATAATTTTATAACAAAAGTAACAATCACAAAAATCTATCGACAATTTCAAGCAGAAACAAAAGTAATATGAAGCAAACTAAAGAAAACCAACAGTAAATTAAATTATGTAATTAAATTTTAACTACTAATAATAAACCAAAACAATCCTTCAGTATCTTATATTTCCGCCTCTTGCTCTTAAAACTTTCCTAAGACGATGATTCATGCTTGCTATCAAGTTACGGATATCCTCTTGTGGAATGTTATTCCATTTTTCGGTTAGTGCAATGCGCAAATCGTTCAGCGTCTCTGGGGTCGGTTGACGACTTCTTATTTGACGTCCAAGCACATCCCACGCGTGCTCTATAGGGTTTAGGTCCGGGCTACGCGCAGGCCAATCCATTACCCTAATTTCAACTTCGTCAAGAAATTCACGGACAACTCGTGCTTATTTTGCATAAGATAGAAATTATCCCCAATAAATGGACCGTATGCCACAGCATGTGGAAGAAGGATGTCTTCACTATATATCTTGCAGCAGTCAGGGGTTCTTTTTCAACAAAAACAAGATCCGTACGGGCATTCATGGAGATGCCTTCCCACACTAAAATTCCACGCTGCATGCCTTTCATTTTTTCTTCTCCACACGCGTAAACGATCGTCAGAGAATCGTAAATTAAATTTTGACTCGTCGGTGAACAAAACATGAGCCACATCCTCCCTAAGTCCAGTCAATGTGATTTCAGGCAAATTTCAATCTCGCTCGCCGATGCGATGGTGCGGCAGCAATTATAGTCCTTTTAAGGGACATCTTGCACCAAGGTTGGCTTCATACAGTCTTCTTCTAATTGTACTAAGTGATATATTTACTTGCCTCACTCTTCGATTGCCATGGCCTGTTGTAGATCTCTTTATTCCTGAACTAGAGCGTCGGTTAAAAGAACTTGTTTCATCTGTAACGATTATAGGCGCGATGAACTGACGATCGAGAAAATTCAAGCGCGTTCGATACATATCGAATACTTCTTCCATCTTGTATTAAAGCAACGATTTTAGCAACATTCGTAGAATCAAACACCATTTTTGACAGATTTAATATGAACTACTGAGAAGAACAAACTAAAAAACAAACGACAAACGAACGAATCTTGCTAGG
This sequence comes from Ignelater luminosus, assembly GCA_011009095.1. Classification (NCBI taxonomy): domain Eukaryota; kingdom Metazoa; phylum Arthropoda; class Insecta; order Coleoptera; family Elateridae; genus Ignelater; species Ignelater luminosus. Next base: position 63,426 of record VTPC01001159.1, read on the forward strand.
AAACGATTAAAACAAAAGCATACATTTATTTCAGTTTCATTAATTAAGTTTACAATCTTTATTAAAATTCTAACTGGCTATACATCACAATAATAAGGCTTACATGCTTGTTCTTTTATATACAGTGTGTCTACATTTCGATGCTCAGTATTGGGATCTCGGAAATTGTAAGAGATACGAAGTCGGTTAAATTAGAAAAGATTCGGCTGTTGGAGATCAGTTTACTTATGCTTTTTATTTTTCAAAAAAGTCCACGGCTTACTAGATATTTGCTAAAAACGAAATTATCTTAATTTTTTTAAAATAACAATCATTTCCCACTTAAGTGTGCCATGGCTTTAAACATATGAAAATAATTAATTTTTGTCAATACATACATTAATTATGTAACAATTGCTAAAACAAAACAAAAGACGCTTTTAAGATACTTTACTGAGCATTCACAGATAGCATCAAATAAGCAACGTATTTATTTTGTTTTAGCAATTTTTGCATAACAAATGAATTTCTTTGATAAAACTCCACGACTTTGTGTGTTAGATGTCGTGGCACACTATGATGAAAAATGATTTTCACTTCATAACTCGGTAAATCAAAAGAATAGCTATGTCAAACAGACAAGCATTTAAGGCGTGCAGTTCAGTAATTTGGATTTACGTTTCACCGCCGAAGTAAAACAAAAGACAATTGCGAAAATAATTTTTTTGCGTTTCGGAGTAAATTCTCTAAAACACCCTCTTTGCTGTTCTTTTCTATCTTTGCTCGTTCCTGAGATATTTCACTTAAAAAAAAAAAAAAAATAAAATAATTTCGTTTTTAGCAAATATGTAGTAAGCCGTGAAGTACTGGTGAGCATCGAAATGTAGACATACTGTATAATGACTGTCCCACTTTTTTTATTCTCAGTGTAATTGTATCAAATCGTCTATAATGTGCAGTATAGGGTTAAGTTACATTCTGTTGCATTGACGGAACATTTAATAATAGTTGAATTTCCAACAACGTGTTTAAAATGGAGCTCCTAAGCTTTTTAGAACTTCTAGAACAATCGAGAGCTCAGGAATGATAAAAAACTTTTAGCCACATTTCTACAAAGACGTACAAAATCCTAGGTAACATACATGACTGAAGTTGAAACTGATTGCAGTTTTTAAAAAACGCAGAAATATAAAAAGTGACATATCTAGAATAAAAAGATCGAAAAGTATTTCCGGTTTAACTCGAAATGGTATTACTTTCATTATTAGGATTTGCTTGACAGGCCGCCACAGGCGAACTATCATCGCGCTAATGCGTTTCTCTTATTTTCTAAATTTTCTTAGCGAGTCTGAGGAAATTTCACACGATCGTGCTTTGTATTCTCTTTTAGTATGCCCTTCACATTGCACTTTGCGCTCCATTATTTGAACACGAACAGTTGCGCTTCGTATTTTACTTTATGATGTACATGGTTGGTTTTCTTTTTCTCTGCGTTCTTATTACCAGGTGTATACCTATGAAATGAGACTTTCAGCTATTAGACCACAGATGTCGCTAGGAGTATTTTTAAACTGTCCCAAATGTCTTATTTTTTTCGTCTGTCATCTGTCAACAATATTCAATTCATTGTTTGTGATGTTTCATACAACAACGCATTTTTTTCGCTCTTAAAAATGTCGAATTTCGTGCCTTCAAACTACGATTTGCGGACATCGTTGATTTTCTGTTATCAATTGAAGAAAAACGCTTCTCAAGCTCATCAAATGCTTATAGAAGCTTACGGTGGACATGCTCTAAGCAGAGCACAGTGCTTCAGGTGGTTTGAAAAATTCCGAAGTGGTGATTTTAGCGTGGAGAACGAGGAACGTGGCCGGCCACCGAAAAAGTTTGAGGACACCGAATTGCAAGCATTGTTGAATGAAGATGATGGTCAAACGCAAGAAATGATGGCAGAGCAGTTGGGAGTGACCCAAAAAACCATTTGCAAACGTTTGAAAGACATGGGCGTGATTTTAAAGGTCGGAAGACGGGTGCTGCGTGAACTGACTGAAAGGCAGCAAGAGAACCGAAAAACCACTTGTGAAATGCTGCTCTCCCGGTTCAAAAGGAAGTCTTTTTTGCATCGAATCGTTACGGGTGTATTTCTCCAATCCCAAGCGTAAACGATCGTATGGTCCGCCCGGCCACAAGCCAAAATCAACGGCCAAACCAAATCGCTTCGGCCGCAAGGCAATGCTGTGTGTTTTCTGGGATCAGCATGGTATGATTTGGTACGAGCTATTAAAACCAGGTGAAACAGTTGACGGTGCACGCTACCAACGACAATTGGCCGATTTGAACAGCGCTATACACCGAAAACGCCCAGAATATGCCGATCGGCGTCACAAAGTAATTTTTCTTGATGACAATGCACCACCACATCGAACAAGAGCTACCCGGAAATTGGTGGAGACGTACGATTGGGAACCGCTGGTGCATGCGGCTTACTCTCCAGACCTGGCGCCTTCCGATTATCATTTGTTTGCATCGATGGGCCACGCACTTTCCGAGCAGCGCTTCAATTCTCACGAAGAAGCCAAAAAATGGCTCGATGATTGGTTTGCGGCCAAAGACGGCCAATTTTTTTGGCGCGGCATTCACAAATTGCCTGAGAGATGGGTAAAATGTGTCGCTAGCGATGGCTATTATTTTGAAGATTAAATTTGTAACCATTTTTTGTTAATATACGTTTAAAATTGAAAAAAAAAGTCTCATTTCATAGGTATACACCTATGTATATACATATATCGCACATAGTTGCCCTTCGCGGTCTTCTATTTTCATAGGATCTCTCTTTAACAGATTGTACGGTTGCTCCTAAAGATAATACCTTAGATATAGGGTGTCCCATTTAACGTCCCCACAGTATTCGGGAACCATTAAAGCTAGCCAACTGAAGTTCAGGATTCCTTTATAATTGAATCTCTATATTGCGAAACTAACATTAGAGTATTTTGCGTACAGCTACTGTGCAGAAGAGAAGTATGTATTTAGTTTCAGATTCAGCATCAGGAGCGTTTAAAAACTATTGCTAATTGTTTTTTTTCTATTATAAATTATGATAAGTAATCTCTGTATTAAAAAAAAAGATTCTTTTAATTCAGTCTCGAGCGCAATGTGAAGTTAACCACAATACTAATGCACTCCTACACAGGACCGTATTCTAAAACACGCAAGTTGAGCAAGCTAAAATTGTCAGTCTAGAGTAATGTTTCAAGAGAGATTTTTAATTGTTGTTATTTATTAATTACTTCTAGGTTGATAACACAGAAGGTCGAGTGTTTCATGACCAATGCGTACTCTGCACGGTAGATGTTGATTTGATTGAAGCATACTGAAGGTGATAAGAGGCACAGAATAAAGCTTTCTTGAATCGATATTAAAAAACTACCAATTAGATATTTTATTAACTTTATTAAACATTAGATACACTTCATTTTTTCTTGAAATTAAACATCAATTGTAATTTTCTTCGGTTAAAATTACGGAACTTCAGAAATAACTTGTAATCCGATTCTATTATAAATAAATGAATTAAGCAGATGTTTTACTTGTTATTTATCAAATTAATCTAATGTAGGTCAGATTACTCAATGGGCAAAATTTTTTTAATAATCAAAACCTTAAATATAGAAAGAAAAAGGACGGAAATATGTTTCCATATACGTACATATAACGTTCGCCCAAAAATAATGAGATTTTTTTAAAACTAAAGATAGTATTGCCCGAGGATTTTAATACTATCTAAGGAAAGTAGTTTAATAATAATAATAATAAAACGAGAAAAGGAACGTGTGTGTGAGTGTGTATATGTTTACATGCACGTATACGTAGTGTTTTAACTTCTTGCGTAACAAAAAGCTGAAGATATTTAAATTAAATTGCAATTATTGTGAAAACAATAAAAGAGAAATTACACTTATGCATATTAAAGACTGTCGCCTCCTATATAACATTAGGAATTTAGATTTTTCTATGCGTATTTAAATATAATAAATAGTATATTAGTACAACGGCTGTTCATAAATACTACCCGCATCGCGTTTTTATAAAATGAGAAGTTTAACCTTGAATAATCACACTATAAGTACAGGAATAAAATGGTAACGAAAATTCTTCTATTTGTAATTTCCGCTTTTGTGTGCATTAAGAAAAGCGAGAGCTATTTAATTAGTAATCGTTGCATTTCTGAAAACTTTCCAAAGATCTCTGGATGAGGTAGTGTCGTTATTTGTAAGAGGTAAAAGCACATTAACAATTATTCTTGATTACACAGGGTGTTTCATAAGAGATTAGTACATGTAACCCAATAAAGTCTCCACATTTTATTAGTCCTGATTACAACAATATCGATTTCGGGGTCTACATCTAATAGTTTCGGCGTTATTCAATTATTTATTATAAAATACCATCAAACTTTACGAGCTACCCTGATATAATCAACACCCTTTTTTATACAGAGAGATCGAAAAACGTCAAATATAATTTTACTCGGATTTTATATAGAACGCCCTGTATATTTTATTTTATTTATCATTTCAAGTAGTAAGGAACAAACGAATCTATAGTCTTGGTCACCCTGATGGTTGCTATAGAGAGTTTTCCTAATGTAATTCACGATTTTTCACAGGGCAATTCAACTAATAGTTACTTGATAATATGGATATATTCGAATAGATGTCGCTACTTATTTGGCGTGCGTGTGCGATCGTCCAACATTTATCTAGAAAAGCGCGCACATCGTCTAATAACAGTAAAACGTTTTGTCACAGAATTATGTGGTTTTGTTTCCGAATTAGTTTCCCGCCTTTTTCAAGAGTTGGTTTACTTGTTAATCACTATACGCTGACGCATTTCTCGACAAGAATTAAGCAACCTTTTTTGTCACCATATAACTTTTTTTTTCCTAAAGTGCATCGTTTCCGAAATACTGGGTTTCTAAGTTTTATTTAAAAAATTGTTACGTTTGTTTCGTAGAATGCGTCGTTTTCTAGTAAAATCGAATGTGAAAAATTCGACGGGCTATGGCAAAATTGTACGTCATCTCAAAAACAGAATGTAATTATTATTTCCATCGCATTCCTCGACAAAGATTAAACCATTTTTGTCCTAAGACTTTTTTTTTCTAAATTGCAGCTTTTTAAGGCTAATTAAAGACAATGGCACCTTCATGTACAAGACGCACTTTAGAAAAAACAGCTGTACGACAAAAAAACTTAATTTTTGTCGAAAATGATGAATTCTACGGAAAAAACGCAGGAGTAACTTTTTGTTTCAAATCGATAGATAATCATGGAAATAGAAAGTCATTTTTCTAATTTCTCGTTATTGTAACAATTTATTTTAGCGTAGGGTGCTAGTCCACCTTGAATTCTGAGAGAGAGAGAGAGAGAGAGAGAGAGAGAGAGAGAGAGAGAGAGAGAGAGAGAGAGAGAGAGCGATTTAAAGTTTGCTCTCTTCACTGGGATTGCGCTGGTCTTTCCCTGACTTTTTTGTTTTTGGACAAACTCTGTGACTTCTTCCTGATCTTTTTACTAAATAAATAAATTGAAAATTTCCTTTTACATGATATTCAGGTTTTCCAGGTTGCTGCTTTGAATAGTTATTTTGATAAGAGCCTATTGCAGTTTTCTTTTTGTAACAAAACTTTGCAAACTTGAAAACTAAAAACTAATTTTACCCAAAAGAAGGTTGGATTAAGAGAAAAATGACAAGAATAAGACAAATCTAAATTACCAATTCCAACAGTATCAAGATTTGCTAACTTTTAAAAAATCCTACGCCTTTATTGCTTTTCATTTTGAGTTTCTTATTCGTTATTACAAACTTTTCTCAACAGAATTGCCCAGAAATCTTTGAAGGATTATCGTTTTTAGACAAAATTTGGCCAAAACATTGTATCATCCTGAGGATGGCGTGTTAAATCAACGAGTTACGAATGTAACTTTTCCTATTTCACGCTCAATTCTCAACTCGCTCTTTATCGGAAAATTAGGTATTCTTTTAAATTTCACATCATTTGGACAATCAGAGTAGCAGTAGTGATTGGGAAGGCTAAAACCCAGATAATAGGCCTATACAGTCCTTTTCTACTAACCCCTCGCCATTCCCTTCAACCACCTCTACGACCATCTAGTATTTTCTTCCTGTTCTCTGCCCAAACATACCTTACGAAAGTGAAGGTGTCAGTTCAGGCTACAGAGCCTCACATAACTCTTACATTCTCCCACATTTAAGGCATGTTCGGTCTTCCTCTACGCCTTCTTAAGTTGCAATGACCTGAGGATCCCAATTAAAACATTTGAAGTTCTCCGGCCAGTCCAACTTTGATAAGTTAAATGGTTGCATGGTCTTTTACTTGACGATAGCTACTGCTTCTTATTTGCTTTCGAGTCTCGTAAGTCTATGCGTTCAAGGCTAACGAGATCTGTTGCCTTGATATTTCCAGAGAAAGATTTTGGTACTAAGTAGGTATCCTCGGCTCCGAGTCTGGTAAGGTTAATCTTCTTTGTTGTAGCAAGTTCTTCCAAAGCGTCTACGATTCCTTCTCTTGTTCTGAGGATTGATTTCCCAGGGCCTATGTACCACCTGTCGACTTGGTTACCACCTGTCGACTTGGTTATCACCTTGTCGATATGTGACTTCCAGCTTAAATCTCTTTTCCAAGGTCACTTCTAGGTACTTGACCTCCTGAGCGAGCGATAGAAAAAAAGTCGCGAAAGCTACCAGTGATTAACACTAGCCCGTCGTCGTTAAGCGCTCCAAAAGATCATCATCCATTATTAGACACCAAAAATGAAGGCAGATCAGATGAAAGGCAGCTTTACAAGCATTCGCTCCACTAGATTGTAGATGCTTTTACAAATTTCCTCTTTGTAAGACATATAATGATGAATTGATCTCAGAAATTAAGTATTAAAAGTCAAGGCACTGAAATAATCTTGTCTCCAAAACCAACTTCAGAATTTTTTATTCATGATAAATATCAAAGGGCGCAAAACTATTTCAAAACTTTCAGGGCATACTGACTGGGTCAAAATTCGGGTTCGAATTGGGCCGGATCTCAGTTTAAAAATGTATTGGCCTTCGAGCTTCTCGGGTCTGTCGGTCACCTCTCAGGTCTGCCAGACCATTCGGGCCTTTTGGACTTGGGGACTCTCGAGTCGTTTAGATCTCTCGGGCCCTCTTGTCGGGCCAATCAAGAAGTTAGCGAGTTTTCTTCGGGCCGCGTCAAGTTTATCCCCAGTCAGGCCGGGCTTTGAAATTTCGGCCCGTGCAGAGCTTTAGTTTCTCTATCAATCATATTATGACGAATATTTGTCGAGATCTGCCGTCGACCCTAATTATACATATATTTCAAAAAAATTGAATTCTTTTATGAACTTTCAATATCCTTTTCTGCTCAGAATGACCTGTAGAATCACCCTCTTAATTTATTGTGATTTACCTTAGGAACACCGTGTATGGAGTTAATTGCTAATTACGTACAACTCTTCCTAGTAACATCTTTTAATATTTTTACAAATAACGAACGTATTTTCCGATTATAGACCGTTAGTATACCCTGGCCACAATTACTAAACCATAAAAGATTAATGAAATTTGAAACTGTCCAATCTTGCTACAACTCATCTAAACTGCAATTTGAAATACCCATAGGGGTTTATCAGAGAGGGGAGCAACTCCTTTTTTCCTCGCAACTTTTCTGAGCTTCATAATTTAGTAATTTTAGTATCATAATCGTAGACAGCAATGCTTTTTTAATAAAACCAACTGTTTTCCAGAAAAACGCACTTTCGTCAACGTCTATAGCAAAAACAAAATTTTGTGCCCTCTCCCATAACTGACACCTCTCGAGTATTTCTAAGTTTCGACTTAAATAAGTTGCAGCAAATTGGACAGCCATGCTTTGCTTCAAATTTGCTCATCAATTTATCTCTTATCATTTAATAATTATGAGCGAAAAAGAAGTTTTGTCTTGTGTCGTCTAGAACACACTCCTGGAGTAGCGGCACGAACTTAGGTAACACCCCGTATAATAAAGTAACTGATTTACCTTCCATCCATATAAATGCACCATCCTGTATATCTTAAAACTGTTTTATCTTACTTTCCGTTCATTGTAGATTACGACGATAAATCATTATGGGGGTATGAATCCAGTCGTCTCAGTGTTATTCAATTATTGTTCAGTTTTCTGCAATTTTCTGCAAAAACGTCTTTGATGATGGAAAGAGGCTAGGGTTTTCAAGATAACACCACCACTTCTTAATAATTTTAATTTTGAATGCTTGATAAAACTCTAATTTTAAATTGAACTGTAAATTGCAAGTTTCACTTCGAAATTATTGATTTCTAAAGAGTTTTTCTAAAACAAAATCTAAACTTCAATTAAGTATGTTGCCAAGAAATGAAGTATTGGTCCAAATACACTGCTGCTGTTTTAATTCATAATTCTGCCCAATTCTCTTCTTGCAGTGATCAGCCAGTGAGAAAGGATTTAACAGTCCGTGGATAATCGTAGATATACAAATTTTTCCGTTCTATTAAAGAAACGTGGTTTTGTAACTTTTAACTTCTCTTAAGATTATTATTTAACTTTTGTCATCTTGCGACTTTTCTTGATGTAAATCATGACAGCGATGGAGATTCAGATTTTGTTTTTATCGGTGGATGGATAAACAACGAATTCGAGAAAACACCCTGTAAGTAAGTGTTTCGCAGCACACTTGTTTGGGAATATACATGGAATCAAGAAAACAAATGAGTAAGGAATAAGCATAAGAAACAGAAAAAAGGAAAAAAAGGACAGATATGGGCTATGGAAAATGAACAGTAAATCAGAAACTATGGAAGGCAATTTCGTGTTAACGTTTATAGAGAAAATATATAACGGGAAAAATATCTTTGTAATTTGATAAAAAAAAATCTTTGGATTTTGAACTTTTCAATAGTTCCACCTCCGCATGGAAATAATTAACATGTATATTTCACGTGCTCATTAATAATTTACCAATACAAACCTTTGATATTTTTTTCTAGTGAATAATCAATCTTGTTATCACTTTCATATTTATGGCTTAATTAAAAGGAAGAATTAAAAATTATTTTTCTTCTAGGAACTAGAAAAAAACCTTCCAACGTGTAAAACAATAACAACGTATACGTCAACCCATTGTATTACAACTAACAACGATGATAACAAATTCATTAAACCCGTCTACTGCCTTATATTCATTCAATTGGCCTATTTTTATTTGAACAGATTATCATCCCTAATTCACGAACAAATCAGCACGCACACAATTCATTCCCATACATAAAACGTTTCAATATAATTATGTACTATGTGTTTGTTGTGTATGTGTGTGTGTGACTGTGCCCCTTCTCCCAAGTTTATTCCTCTCCTCTATATTGGGTGTTCATTAAAGTGGTCAAGAGAAATAGGATTATCCGACTAATCGGAACAGATAGTAACCGATATTTGCGGTTATTTGTGGAAAACCCGAAATTTAAATCATACAACAGTGGAATGATTAATTGAAACAGGGGGGCAGTGTACGATTAACAAATGATAAAAACAAAATTAACCTCGAAAATGTATCTCGGATTTATATCAACTAAACAGTAAAGTTTTAAATTTAAATTGAAGGGGAAAACAAATTTTAATTTGCAAACAGGGAAAGTTTGTTAGTTTACCGGTAACATGATTAGTCAGACAATTTATATGAATACAATAACATTAAAGAAAACAAATAAAAATCAAATAGAAAACAAACAAGCAACGGGAAACTTAAAAATCCCCAGAACAACTAAAAAAGTATGTAAAGTACTTGGTTTTTGTTATCAAATCAACTGTCTAGATTTAGATTCTATAATCGACTATTATTTTTAAATATTTTGTTGATGTGATGTATCGGATGGATCAAAATTAATGAGATGCTATGGTTATCTCGGTTACAAATAATAACAGTAAGAAATGGTTTTCTTGACTCATTGTTATTTCTTCAAAACAAATTGAAATAATAAAATTGTTTAACAATAAAATTTTCTGTAAATTTAAATTGATGCCCTTCGTTCAATAACCCTTATAAAACAGGTTCAGAGCAAATTAGTGAGATAAATAAAGTTTGAAAACCTGCTATGCCAAAAAAAGAAATATTTAAATACCAACGTAATTTTAAGGCAGAAAAAAGTCACCTCCGTTGTGCACAATCTGCGATCTTAAAACAAAACTCACCTAAAAGTCAAACAGTACTATTAATTTGTCAAATAATCTTTTAAATTTCTTTATGCTTCGCAGCCTATTAAACGTCATCTCCGTTACAGTCAAAATTAAAAATAATAATCAGTACAGCGCTAAATCAAAAAACAATGAAGCAACTGTGCAGATTAAAATGCTAATCAAGACTGACGATGCTGTCACCTCCGTTATCACATTTGCGCCAAAGACAAAATCAACTTATCATTTTTGTACAATGGATGACAATGATTTCAGTGTTCGTTTTAAGCTGAGAAACAATTTTTTGTGATAGTAACACGAAGACGGTCGGTCCGCCGCAGTGCTCGCGACGGTGAACGCAGAAGTGATATACAGTTATTACTTATCAATCTCTCGAGAATATCGATAGTTTATACATGACGTTACGTTAATTAAGTCAAATCTCTAAAAAACTCAGGTCATATTATTTTGCCACCGCAATCAGACCAAATCTGAAATACTCCATCTTTAGCCCAAAACTCATTCAATAGCGCAGCGATTTGTTTTGCAGACTCCGCGGCAAAATTTGTAATAGATCTCACGGGATTTGTATAATAATTGTATTCTTTACTGCAACTTAACTAATTTATGGAAAAAATGAGCGTTATAAGCTTTCGGTGCAATAATAATAAGCCTGTCACCTCCGTTATCACAGCGATTAATGGTTACTGCACTGTTAAAATTTATCCTCGACTCGACGAAATGGGTTCTCGCATCGAGAACAGTTGACAGTGGCACTACCGATCGTCTATTTATTTCTGACAATTTATACGATTTCAGAGCTTCCACAAAGTGATGCATGAAAAAGTGAATGAATTTAGCAAATAAAGTAAGAAAGTAATTACTATATTATGCAATAACTTGCTGCTTGCTTGTAAACAGAAGTTTTTTATGCTGTAGCTGAAAATCATCAACCAACAGATGGCGTTAAACTTCGTCAAAATGTATCAAAATAGCGGCAGAAAAGACGATTATAGCTATAACCAACGTTGCCAGAGCTGGTATAAATTTCTATCTAAAGATCTCTAATATTTATTATTGTTTCTAACGATACGTTTCACTGTTGTGGCAACAGTGTGATCATCCTCACGCCGATCGAGTTTTCCCTCCAAGGTCCGTAAATAATAGCTTATTCTGAAAGGAAGGTCATCCTATACGTTTTCTCCAACAAGTTCAAAATCAAAATACTTGGCAACACTGCAGAACTCATAACTTACTTTCAATTTTCATTTTATACCTCCTCGTAGAGTCCTGCACGGGCCGAAATTTCCAGACCTGGGCCGATTGGAGACAAAACTTGACGCGCCCGAAAAAATCGCGGTAACTTCTTCATCGGCCTGAACAGCTTAAGAGGCCCAAACGGCACGGCAGAGAAGCCCGATAGACCCGAAGGGCCAAGAAGTCCAAAGAGCCTGAGAGATCAAAACGGCCTGAGAGATCAAAACGGCCCGATAGACCCGAAGGGCCAAGAAGTCCAAAAGACCCGACGGCCCTACGGACTCGAGAAGTTCAAAAGGGCCGACAGATCAAAACGGCCCATTAGAGCTTTTTAAAAACTGGCATCTCAAACTAAAATAGTTGAAATAGTGATAAAATTTTTAAAATAGCAACTTATAGCAAGTTACTTTTAAAAAGTGAGAAAAAATGAAAAAAGTGAGCTTGTGGAAGCCCTGGGATTTCAAGAACAGAATGTCGTTTCGAGTTGGGACTTTGGTTATCGATAAGTGATAAAGGAATGGCTTTCAAGTTATATGGACATTACCGATTGTCTTTTATTTCTTGGTTTCTTTGATCTTTTATTTCTTCGAAGGACTTTCAAGCGATTCGAGAACCGCCGTTTGTCTTTTGGTTTTTTCTGATAAGTATCCTACATCTCTGGAAGGGGTTGAAGTGACGTAACGAAATGAAACTTTGGTTGTTAGTAGTGATATGAGAGCAGCGTTCAAGTGATGGTCTACTGTTTTTATTTTTTGACAGAATTGAGTATAACCGATTTAGGACGGTTAACGGAGGAAAAAATTCATGAGGGCTGTTCGGGGTGCTTTTCGCGCTGCCATACACGGTTACTGATGTTCATCGCATCAACGACTTTACTTACAAGATTTATCTATTTGCAAATAAAACAATGTGTACTAGGTAAAATTAAAATTGGAAGTTTAGTTTTAATCAGAATGGTTGTGCTTACATAAAACTGAAAAACTCAGAGAAATCCAATTTTGCTCAATCATGGTGCACCCCACGGGAAAAGCACAAGAACAGTCTTCTTTGCTAAAATCGATATAGATTTCAAAACTGACATAATTACATGTTATTTAAATTCTCCGCTCTAAAACTACGCCTCTGATTACAACATAAAGAATATAAATTAGTAAAATAGTGGACATTCTATCAATTATTATTACAATTATTTTACAATTCAAAAGACTGGGGGGCAAAATTTATTTTTTAAATGGAATACCCTGTATATATTTACCTATGCTCTATTTAAAATGCGGCGGTGTAGCCATCAATGGTTTTTTATTCAGTCTTGTTTCAACAATCTAGACGGCTGGATTACGAACAAAAACATTCTTATTTTTATTCTAGATGCTTCTGCTGTTTTAAAAAAACTTGAAAACAAGTAAAAATGAAGAATTGGGGTCTAAAAAATACTACAAAACGAAGTAGGCTTAGAAAATCATTGATACATTGATACATTCGTGTCTAAAATCAAAAAACAAGTTTCCCTAGTTAAACAAAAACAAAAGTTACTTAATTGTCAAGAATCAATTATGTAGGTAAACAATGCTGCTAAGCTTAAAAACAAAAAAGCAAAAATCTAATAGACGCAGAAATCCGTTGACACTTGTGCTGCCGGATTTTAAATTTAACACAGATTTCATAAGGGGGCTATGAATATTTTATAAACAAAACACATTAGATCAAAATTCAAGCTCCTTTAAAACTTGTAGCAAATCAGTGAAGTAAATACCTCTTTCTTTAATTCCATACACTATAATTTAGGGTTAAGTTGAATTAAAGTTGATAAAAGTTAGGTTAGATGTACCTACTAACAATGCATTTCTAAAATAAAGAACTGCAACCGCACAAGTCTGATCTTTCTCTAAAAAGTATTTCATTGTTTTTATTTTGCACATGTAGCACACACGTTTTAAACGATATGACTACACGTATGTAAGCCACCAAATGATACTTCCCTCATTGTAAAACATCACCACAAATGCATATTATTCTAACTATGTGGTAAAGCAAGTTATGACATCTTGAAACTAGTAACCACTTTATATTCAGTTTCATAAAGAAAACACAAAAAACATCCAAATACGTAAACATAACGGCACTAATTCCAAAACCAATCAAACACTACAAAAATAATTTAATTGCCATTAGCGTTTTCCTTAACATTGAATCCAAAAGACACTATTTTTCACTCAACCTGTACATTAAAACACACAACACAAAATGAATATACTACCTGAACCTTTGAAATGTTGCCTCCCTTAAATATATTCTTACTAGATCTACAAGTGCATTACATGTCCCTCAACAAGGGGAAGTGGATGTTCTTATAATAAAACCGGATCATCTTTGAATTTACTACTATTACAATGCAATTTCGTTATTTCTAATTTACATGGAACGTGCTATCTGATTGCTTTGAATTTAGACTAAACAATGAACTACAAATTTAAATCCTTTATAAACATTATTTTTATCAACTTCCAATTTCATTCTCGGGAATTACAGCAACTTTAATTCGATTAAATTAAAACTATGCCCCCAACTATGATGTTTTTAAATATCCAACTACAGATAACTCAAGTCTAAACATTATATACAGTTTGTATACATTTTTAAAGATCCAAACGAGCTTCACGTTCATTACAAGTCTAAGTCCACGAAAGTTTATTTAGAAATTGTTACAATTTAAAGTTTAGGGGTAAAATAATGTAAATAAACATCAAACTGAGACACAATAGAAATGACAATAGCACTTGAAACTGACAGAAAATAGAACCTGTTTGAAAACTACAGAAAAATTATAAAGTGGAACACGCAACAACGACCAGTAGAATGATAAATTCTAACAATTTAACATTTCGAATATCATTTCTGCCTGAAACCACTTAATGCAACTGAAATTTGGGTATTTAAGACAAGCTGTTATGATGTTTTGGGTCGCACGCGCATCATTCTGTTACGATTAAAGACTTAAAATGAACGTTTAGAGATGTATGCCGAACGAAAATTATTGCAAAATTAAAAATGAATTATTAAAATGTACTCACCAGGCGCCTTATTTGCTATTTTATTGAAACAACTTGTAAAAACTTCGTATAAGTGCATCGGTTCCTCGTCGCTGGCAGCCATTTTTAATACACTACTGACATCAACGACCGATACCGACAGTGCCCGGTTGAACGTGCAAACTTGTCAAAACGTTTGCGGGAAATTTAAATCTCCGTTTATGTAATATTGTAAATAAAAACATTGTTATCAGTGTTATTATAGTAAACAGATTTCCTTTTCTCTTCCTTATGTATCTGATTATTTAGAATAAGATACTAAATAAATACTTGTAAAATAACCTAATAACAAATGTCAAATGTGATATTTTTACATTATTATCACATATAGGATGAGTCGAAATTTACTTTCGTTACTGTGAATAATTTAAAAAAGATTAATAACAGAAGATAATACTCACATCTGCTAACATTTTATTTTATAGAGAAATTAAAACTTAAAAATATTATGCCCTTTTGAATCAATCAATCAAATTGTCGCATTTTCCAAATTGCAATCTAGCGTGTTTGTCGTAAACATGATGTATCAAAATAACGTGGACAAACTTAAGAGGCGATTGCTAAGTGTATTTTTTAAGAAAAAAAATCTCTACTAACATCAGTTTAATTCCTCGACGTTTTCGAGATACAGAGTGTTAAAGCTGTTTAGAAAAATTACTTTTTTCAAAATATTTAGAGAAATATTTATTTTATTTAAATTTACTTTAAATTTACTCCACGTTAATAAAATTATAATAACTAAAACACAATTCCACTTACAACCTTAAATTAATTATACCTTTGAAAATGATATGTTAATATCAAAACGCATCAGGCGAATAAATTTAAGGTTATAACTGAAACTGTTTTAATTATTATAATCTCATTTAGAGAATATCTCAAAAGTACAGAAATAAAGTAATTTATAACAAAAAATGAAAAATTGGGCAAAACCGTCACTGCGAGCCATAATGCACGTTTTAACTTTTTTAAGTTCTAATTAAATTCAAATATTCCATGGGTATTTCTTATCGTATTGCAGGTTTCATCATGCTAAAATACCATTTCGTAAGCCTTCAATGTTCAATACAGGTGAAAAATAGACCATGATTTAAAATGCTTTCCCAGAAAAAAGTTCAGCGTATTTAGGTCTGGTCAGTGCGGCTCGTGGTACTGTGCGGTGGTAGAGCCTCGGCTTTGCGGTTCAATGTGGGGGGGAGGGGGTATAAAAATTTTTAAGTACAACATTGCAAATCTTTTTTTTGGAATAAACATTTCTATTAAATTTTCTGATTCGTCCTTTAGAACTGGATTTCCAAGTGGAAACTCTGTGTTTTCGAAATATCTAAATCTGGCAGAGCTTTTCCGAGTTCTTTTATTTCGATCTTTTCTTTCAAAGAAGAGGTAGAAAAAGATTTTTTTAAAAGCTCACGTATTGCGTTCATATTGCACTTCACAGTTCACCTCAAGTTTCAAAACGGGCGTAGCGTAAATAATAACCGTTTTTCGATTATTGCAGCTCTTGCCTTCTTTAGCTACAGAAGCTGCAAAGGCTACAAAAGCACGGAATGCATGTCATTACAAGGCCTAATAGATATACACCAATTAAACACTTGCATAATACTTTGAATTTCATGCCGGTACGACGAAGAATTATTCAAAATCTTCTAATTTTTTATACAGTTATTAAGAAAACAGCACCGACATATTTCAATGACGTTTTTATACAAAATAATGAAATACATCAGTACGGAACTAGAACGGCTACAGATTATCGAATACCATATGTTAGCAACAAAACTACATGCGAATCAATTTTTGAAAAAGGAATTCAGATATTTAATAGTTTGCCAGATGCAACACGAAATGCACCCAATGTTAAACAGTTTAGAAATATCATCAAAAAGTTCGACCGTCATATGCTTTAAATGCTACATCTTTAATATCATTACTGTAAATGTTTTATGTAATCCAATTGTTATTAATGTGTACAATATTTTACCGATTTACTTTTAATTTTATATTGAAGTACATCTGATACGCACATTATAAATATTTTATTAACTTAAAATGTTTGAGGTGAACTGTACTATATTGGTTTTGTGTGTTTTTATATTTTATATTTTATCTTTTATTATTATATTTTTATATGTGTGTATCCTGTAATTTGTTTGTATTGATATTATTGATATTATTATATGACACAATCGCAACGAGTGTCGATGGGAACAGGTTGTGTTTTGTGATGGGAACTGAAAAGTAACACTGACCGAGCCACTCGCAGAACACATGACCATGAGCCACTTACAGTTTGGCTCAACGTTTTTGCTAACTCTGAACATCTTCGCTTACCCACCAGCCTCCACCGAAGTCTATAGCCGCTTAAACGCATTGAAGCCACACTTTGACTGGCACCAAACTTTTATTTTCATCATTTTGTATGTGCAGTGTTCCCTTGTTCAGTATATTTATATTTATAAAATAGCAATTTTTAATTTTTTAATATCTGGTTAAGGTCAAACTTTAAAAGAGAAAATCTTAAGAGTATAAATTATTTTGTTAAATTGGAAAATAAAATGTCTTTGTGGTAGTGCCATAGCTTCTTGGCTGCTTATAAAGGGCCGCCACTCGGTCTGGTGGTTCCCAGTAAGCATAGTTTCATAGCTGATCTGTATATATATAAAACGAAACAACTGTTACTTAATGTTTTAATGTTATGTAACTGGTAACATAAATGTTACATACATTTAAGGAGATAGTACATATGGTCACTTGATTCTGATACAAGTTAGATACATATATGATACGTATCTGAGATCTTGCTTTTATATTACAGTTATCGTATATTATACATTGCAGTTCTGCAAAGAAGCTTTTGATGCTCTTTCTTGTTATATGGATACAATAACATCTCAGGCAGTTTTGCTTGTCAGGGATCGGAAACTGTTTCAAGCAAGGATCACACTAAGCTAACCATATGCGTTTTGTTTGTGGCTAAGGCTACCCTTGGGCCTTAGGTATTAGTTTTTTTTTATAATGTTTATTACCTCGACTTTTCATGTTATATTTGAATTATCACCATGAGATCTTGAAATTCTGTAGTAAAAGATAGGTAGCAACAGATTTAATTCAATTTATTTTATTTAAAATCGTTTTGATTAAACAGATCCTGTTACTAAAAATATTAGTCTCATAACATACATCACTTGTTAAATTTGCTGCTGTTCGCTACCATACCATGTTCTTATAAATATCATGCATGAACCACATTTGCTGCCTTAGATCTAATAACACATCTAGTCTAACAAAGGTGGCAACTCATTTTTAAGGAAGTTGGTATAAGCTTCTCTATTCAGCTACAACAGAAAAAAGAATATATCAATTAAATAATTGCCAAGAATTCCAGCCCACAGATTTAATGAAAATCAATATCGAGAATTACGTTTCAAGATTTCATGTGGATTTTCTTCCACTCATATATGTGAAATAGCATTTTAGTTGAAATTTGCTTCATCTATAAAAAAGATTTTACTACCAAATTCAGGATTTTCAGTAAGTTTTTTTAAGATACTATCTTGCAAAAGTTTGATGAAAAGATGATGACTTTGACCATGATAAGTGTACAATTGTTGCTCCTTCAAGATTCTCCAGAGTGTGGAGCAATTTTTTGTATTTAAAACTAATGCAAACTTTCTTGTGTTACCTTTAAGATGATTTTCAATTTCATTAATAATGGCGCTTTCTGTAATTGTGGGTTTCATATATTAGGTAGGTATATGGTGGTGCCCAGAAAAATTAAAGTTTTTAAAACATAAATAATAATGAAGATCTGCAAAGGTTTGGTAATTATCTAGGTGCTTTGTCAATTGGGATAATGTTTTGATAAAGATGCATAACTTCATGTGAATTACATTTGCAGACCACAGTTGAAATGCATATTAGACATTTTGCAAAAAATAATTTTAAAAGAAAATCAAACAAATTTTACATTACTTTTCAAAGTTTACACTAGACTACTTTAATAAAAAAAATTGTTTTCTATAACATGATTTTTCTAAAACAATTTGGTATTTTATGTTTAAATTTGATTTATCTCAAAAAGGGGCTAGAGATATCGAAACAAAAAGAACAAGAAATGAAATTTGTTAAGAACACTCCAAATCTTCTGTCAAGTTAGAATTTGAAAAGTCATATTCCAAAAAAAGTTTGAGGTAAAGATTTTCCACCTGGTCCTGTACTCAGCTTATTTATTCAACATAAAGAACCTATTTTGATATCATCATTATAAACTGCAATCAAAAGTTGTATAAATGTGTTAGATTTTATTCCAATATCTTCTACCATATTAAAGATTTTGGAAAAAAAAACAATTTCTCTAAAGAACTTTAATACCCTGTATTTCGAAAACAGCAAGGAATTGGATAGATGTGAATAGAGACTCTTTTTCTTAAATAATAAAGCAATAAATAAAGCAATCACTTCATAAAGCTCTGAGATTTATTGAAGTTATTTTGATACATCCTGTATAGTACAACAAGTGTCTAGACGCTTTTGATCATTTTTGTCAATCAGACTAGAAGCATAACTTTTGCGACAAAAATTAAAAAACATCTACAAAGGTAAACGATTAAATGAATAGCAGCCAAGAATTGTAGAAAAGGTGCAATATTAATTATACTTTGTCTTTCAAATCCAATACAGAAAAATATTTTCCATTACCAATTTTAGCTTCTAGATCATCTAACATGGTCAGTTTTTAAAGTGTTCTTTCTCAACAATCAGGCTGGCTGGAAGTTTTGCAGGGCCCAGGACAGCAAAATTTTGCGGTGCCCTTAAAATAAAATAATAAAAAAATAATAATTAAAACAATAATGAAATTAATAACAATTAATAATTGCTTTAATATAATTTATTTTATAGATTTTTAAATTGCTTTGTATCTGATTCATAATATTTTTACTATACTACATAAACATATGTGATTTAATTAATAAAAGAATCCCTCAGTAAACAGCAGAATTTAAAACAGTTCAAAACTACAGCAATTCATGTAGGCAACCAACAATGCATCAAATTGAATTCAGTGTTACTCATGCGAGTGCCCCTGGAGTCCTAATACAACATTAACGGTGTTTTTCGTTTTTCATGTAAGTTGAAATTGTTAAAATATTTTTTACCTTTCCATGCTTTTAACACAGTTAACTTTATTTATTTATTTATTTATACATTATGTTACATTATATAATACTCATATGCAATACTAAAGTTTATCATATTTTTTATTACATGTATAATATTACTAATAAGCTGCAAGTGGATATAGTGTGAGAGAAAAAAAATGTATCGTTATTATAATAATAACAGTAACAATAACGTGCTACAATTAAAAAAATTTAAATTTAATAATAAATAAAATTAAATAGAACAAATTGTTTACTATGGTTAAATGCTACAATTTGCTGCAGTGACAATCACAGCCCCTGCAAGGAAGGCACTACCATGGTATTACACCCTTATGGATAGGAAATGTAATAGTAGTAATTAATTTAGTAAAAATTAATATGTAACACTATTATATGAAAGAAATCAGAAAAGGTAAACTCGAAACTGGTTACAAAAACTGAAATACAGAGTGATTCATGACATGTGTACCAAATCAAAACTGGTGATACGGTAAACCGCTTTTGAGCATATGTTTGATTATCATGAAAAAATAAAACATTAAAAATTATTACAATGTAAATTAGTGATGGGCATAATCAAATGATTCATTTGAAATATTCATTCATATGCTACAGAAGTTTTTAAATTGATGTTAAACAGTTAAACCATTTCCTTAAGAAGCAAAAGGTACCCTTTCAGCTGTTTCAATAACCTGTGGGTTTAGATGACAAAATGGCTAATTTTGCGCATCAATGTCTGGTTTCGCCAAGGCGATCTTATTTACCAGCTGCCTCCATTTCTTTCTGTCCTGTATCTACTATATTTTTTATTTTGTACCATGATATAATTTGACTTTGAAATTCTTTTAGGTTACTTCTCCAGCTATCTCTTGGCCTTCCTACTTTCCTTTTGTCTGGTGTATTAAACTGTAGTGCCTATCTGGTAGGGTTATTATGGGATTTCCTCAGTGTATGTCCTATCCATTCCCATTTTCTTCATTTAATCGATATTTTTAATTTTTTCTTCTTCTGATATTTCTACCAGTTGTAGTTCTTTAATGTAATCAGTTACATTAAAAAATGTAATTAAAAAACTAAAATTTTATGCTATATCTCAGATGTAAAACAGTTGACAATCACTTGGGGATAATTATTATATTCTATATGTAGAAAATCCTACAAGTAAATCAGTCCTGTTTGGCGACTGTTTCGATATGTATACTCCTCATGAGCAAATTGTTTGCTTATTTAACCAACCTTGTATTTCTTACGGTTTAAAAGATTCCAATGCAGGCCATCTCTCACCTAACTATCAATGATACAAATAGAGAAACTTTTGTATTACAAACACACAGACTAATCTGAAAGATATATTATCATTTCTTTTATTGATTATTGTAAACGATTCAATGTGGCAAAATAAGCTGTAAAAGCAGTAGGTATCTTTCTTGTGAGAAGATTTTGTGGGAGGTACTTATAAATAATTGATGTATTGTTCTGAGGTTTTCTTTTGCAAGAAATCAAAAAATAGTTGAAACTTAAGTTACTTTGCTAGTTTACACAAAGAAAAAACCGTGTTCTGTACAAAATAGAAGAAATAAAATTTAACAATCTATATCTACCTAATAAACCAATGGAAGAAGAAACAATGGAAATAATTAAAAATCCAAAAACAATAAAAGTTGAGACGAAGTTGGCATTGTAATAGAACAAATAAACTATTTAGGTAGCTTTTTGTTTGATATCTCTAACCGAGGAGGGACATTGGAAGGACGCCTACCTCCCTACTTTAAAAGAAACTTGTTACAGCACTGAGAAATTAGAAAATCCTTTTATTTTTGGAATCAACGATCGATTTGGCAAAA
Source organism: Ignelater luminosus (assembly GCA_011009095.1). NCBI lineage: Eukaryota > Metazoa > Arthropoda > Insecta > Coleoptera > Elateridae > Ignelater > Ignelater luminosus. The sequence continues at coordinate 85,018 of VTPC01001159.1, forward strand.
AAGCCCTTCTTGCATCTTTTCAGTAAATGCGTCATTAAGCTTGAATTATTTCAAACCTCTCTAAAAATTAAAAAAATCTCTTAATTTCTCAATGGCATAACAATTTGTTTTAGAGTAGTGGGGTGGGTTGATAGGGTATCCTTTTATATATTTATACCTAAATAGCAAACTATGCTAAATAAATAAAATAAATAGGTAAATGCATCTAAAGTTGTCCAGTTCCAGTAGCCTGCCGTGTAACGAATTATTGCTTACAGTTAAAATAAATTACGGCAGCTAAAATAACCGCAGTTTCTAGTTCTATGCTATCTACCATCTTTAGTTCTAAGTATTATGTTACATTCATTCCAGGAAATAAAAACTATTAGTCTTTAGTTACTTCTAGAACGTGGTTGTGATTATGTTAAGATGATTGCTGTAGTATGCTTTCATGAAAGATAAACTTCTGTATTTGCACTCTTGTTAACATCTTCTTGAAAATTTGTTTGTTAAATCAAAGCAGTGCTCTTCCTTCTTCATACTGGATACAACAAATCATGAATTTTAATTAGCCAAAACTTGACAGCGGACTTCCAGTGCGGAGCGGCAGATTCCTGGGGCAAAGTGCTGGTTTCGATAAACTATTTTTCTTAATATAAAACTAAGCATTTTATGACTTTTCAAGGTTGAGTATGCATACTGTTTATGTATACATAATTATACAGAAAATTCAATTAACAAATATTATTTGGTTTTAAATTTAAACTAATTTGAATCTCGATCTCAATTTCCTACTCTATATGCCACAAGTCACCACTAAAAAGACAAAACAGTGATTAGACCAACAGTAATTTATAGTTGTGAAACACGGACAATAACAGAAAAGTGAAAATTGTGCAAGGAATATATTGAGGATTAAAGGAAAATGATATTTGAAGATGAAGAAGTAGTAATGAACTATATAAAAAAAATGTTTAAAAATACATAAATAAAAATTGTAATAACCCAAAATAGACTAAAATGTAAAAAAAGACATTAAAAGATATAACTTACAAGTTGTACATAGAATAGAGGCTTTCAAGCTGATAAGTTGTTTATATTATATGAATACTAATATGTTTAATTAACAAGCTTTAATTATGAGAAACCTAAAGATTGTTCTTTATTAGTATAATGATAAAGATGTGTGTTAGCTCATTAGGCAAAGATATTTGTAATATATCTTTACATTAATAATTTGATCATAGAATCATGCCACAAGATTATTTAATTGAAAAATCAATCATTAAAAAGTTTCATCTTTATAATCTTTACTGTATATTGCATTTTATATTTATTATTACACTATTTTATGGTTTTTTTACCACTTTTCTACTTCAAACTAAAAGATTGGGTGTAAGTTTCAATTACACCTAAAAAAAAAGAGAACAACAATAAAGGAAAACATTTATCATGTTATAGAGACATTAAATCAATCTACATTAATCTGTGGAACAATTATATTTTATATTTCATATCAACTAATGAGGTTTTAATTCAGATAATTATTATGTGCAATACCAAATAATAGTAAATACACGAAAAATGAATAACTAATGAAGTCTTTCATTCAAATGCTATTACTGTCCTCAAAACACACATATATTCCAGAAAAAAAACGTATTTCAAGGGCATCATTTATAAATTAACATGTTTTC
>VTPC01001160.1:0-54411 GCA_011009095.1 Ignelater luminosus
CAAAATGTTTTAATATTCGAGTTTTCTTTCATAATGTACATAATTTTACGGAAATAAACGACATTTAATTTTGATAGTTAACAAAATATCTCATTAGCGTTTTATTGTTTGAAATGAAAAGGACTTCAGCTCAATTATTCTGTTTTATACAAAACTTCCAAAATTGGAAACTAATACTTTCTTTCTTTTGTTGAATATTCCAAAGCTGTTTTTAGCACAAAACTTCATGTGTTACTAGTAGGCAAGTCAATAAAATGTAAATTCTAACTAAACAAAATTGGAAGCAATATTGTGTTGTACCGACATGTATTGATTTACATTTAAGCCTTCGTTTAGGTGTCACTCATTTAAGTCCTTCTCCTGCTATCTCGAGAACACGAGAAAATTTTAATTAAAAATTCAAGTTTTATTCTCAGTTTTGCGTCATGAAGCATTAGATGCAAGTGCTGAGAACTTTTAAAAATAACCCATTAATGCATTTTATGTTCGGTACGTATTATTAGAGACGTTAGTAGTAGAGTTACTTAGTAAAACATAGCATGTAGATTTATGTTACGATCCTCGTTTCACTGCTAAGCTTTAAGACTTTACAAAGCTAGTGCATGTATTAAAACTTGAATGTTAGTTTCAGGAGTAAAATGTTACTTAATTTTAAGCAGATACAAAAAATTTGCCGCAATAATAAACGTTACTAACATTATTAACAAAAGTTCCACCAGTTGAGTAATTTGAATTTACATTCAAATAACTACAGTTAACTTTAGTTTTAATTAAAATCCTTGTTATAATTTCCTTTTTGTAATACACGATTTCAACATTATATGTAGCTCCTACTACGGTAAATGTCTGCTTTATTTATGACTAAAATTAAAATTTTACAAATTTAAATAAAATTCTTATTTTCAGACAAAAGTGGATTTTGAATGAGAAATAATAATAATAATTTTTAAATGATACAATAAATTTTATGAATATTTAAACGCGTTCTTAATCAAATAAATAGTATGATAATTTTATACAAAATGTTATTACGGACTTGACTTGATTAACTTGGTAAGCGGCTTGGCCAATATATAAATTGATGAATAATGACTGTTTATATGGAGACTTGTCGATACCGATACCAAACTAGGACGCGTTAGCACATATGTATGTTGAGGGTGCGGAAAACAATGCGGTAGCATGAATAATTCCTCATTCGCATAACCACAAATTTGTATATGTATTTGACAAATTTTTCTTTCCAAAGAAAATATAGGCCGTAAGCAACGTTATCACTCGAGACTGACGATGATGTCTTCAAGGTAAAAGGTGGTTGCCAAAAGTGGCTATTAGCGGTACATAAACTTTTCAGTGCAAGAAAAATAATTTTATTTGTCCAATAAATCAAGCCGCATAAGCTCCGTTTCATAAGAATTGAAAACCAATTTGTGTATTGTTATTTGCAAATTAATGTCTTACAGTGATAACAAAATCTTCGAACAACAGTAGGTCCTCCTTAGCGGGGTAAGCCTTTTATTAAATTTCTTAAACAAGCTACGCTCAAACACGGATCGAGCTTTGCTTCCATAAAAACAACACAAAAACTATCAGTGCCAAAATCACTTGACAGTTACTCCGCTATCCCTACCAACAACCAAACATTGATCTTGTCACGATAACTTTTTCCAGAGATGTAAGCTGTCAAAAAATAAAAAACGATTACTGATACTCGGATGGCTTAAATGCCTTTCCCTTACTACTACTAGTAACCGAAGTCCCATTTCGGTGTGACATTCCATTCTTTAGATGTAAAATATTTTCAAACAAACTTCACTTTCTTATTACTATTAACAATCAATCTTGGTATGATGGTCCGTTCTCGAACTGTGAAATAACTGCCTAAAATACAAAACACAGTTCAACACTGCACCAAAGAAACTAAGATGTAGGATATTTTGAAACAAGCAAAACACAAAACGTCGTACCACTATTAACAGACAATGTTTCAGTCTATTTCCGAGCTGGGAAAAAAGACAGTTTAGTATTGCATCAAAGGAACTGAGATCTAACATATTCTCAAACAAACAATCGACAGTATTTTAATTGTCTGAAAGTCACTATTATCAACCAAAGTTTCAGTTCGATGCAACACAACAAAGCAAAGAATTCTTCAGCTTTGTTGAAGAAACTAGTCATTTTCAAGCTTTGTGCTTACGGAAACTTTTGCCCAACGAGTTAAGAACTACAGTCCAGCCAATTTCACCAAAAGCTTAAAAGGGATTGTGGTATGTTCTTTGCATAAATAACTGTATGACACAATAGAAGATAGTTTTGTTCAGAAGTTGTTTGATTGGATTTGGTCTTGTCTTATGTTCTTTAACCTTTGAGAACTTTTACATTTATTTAGGTCTATCAATCAACCCTTCTATCAAAATATATCCAGACTATAAATTTCTAGTTTAAAGGTTCTACGCAGTAAAGGTTCATTTGTATAATATTTTTGTGGTTCCAAGATTCAAACTAACATAAGTGACTGCAATAGTCGCTGCTAAGATTCTGATAAACCAAAGAAAAAAATTGCACAACAGTGCCTTTTACATTATTAATAGTATACATGGTGATGTGTTTAAGAAATCTTTTTATAATTCCTAAAATTGATTATCTCGATTACTTTATGTAAGCAATATTTCTTCTTTCTAAACCTTTCTCTTTAAAAGCAAATGTAAAATAGATTACTTCACTACAAGAGAATTTTAAATCAACAAGTAATGATAGGGATGCTTCTTACTTAGTTATTGAAACTGATTTTAAATGTTTGGACGTCCAAATTTGAAAGAAGCCATTGGGTAAATTGAGTAAGTAACTCAGTGGCTGTTACTGCCCGTACCAATTCCTGAAAAGTCAGCACACAAAACTGGGTACAATGCCTTGGATACCGGGCTAATGTCAACAACGACGACTAATTCTAGACAACGGAAAATGAAAAAAATAGAAAAACCACCAGTAAAGAATAGCATCTTAGAATGTAAAATTGTGCAATAACAAAGACAACCACAATGTTGGTGTGTGTGCCATATCAAAGACTAGGACAAGGGATAGAGACAGGTTAAGATATTACAACGTCAATAACATAGGATACATTAATGACCGGATACTAGCAGTAATCTTTCCAGGTGACAAGCGCCAGAGTGACGAGGTCAAACAAGCATTCAACAAGAAAGATTTAAACTTCTGGGTAAAGACTACGAGTCCGTAATTGAGGAGCTTTCGTACAAAATCGAAAAAATCCAGTTTTGGTAAAAAATGAGTTACACATCATTTCTATATAATCTCTGTATAAGCTTTCTAGAGATGTACTTGTTCTCAAGCTAAAACGAATAAATACTTTATTAAAAGCATCCCAAAGCTGATAGTTTTAAGCAAAAGCGACAAAAACCATTTGTTCAAGCAAAACCGAATAAATCCGGTAAACCTAATTTCATCGTTTACAGTTTTCCCTTACGGACTAGTAAAGATTTTACCTCACAGATGGCACGAAAGTTGCATGTTCTTGTGGGTACAGTTTCCGTGTAGACTAGTTAAGAGTTTACGTTGCAGTTTAGGTCATTGTAATAATCTAACCTTACTAATCTGTTAACGTGGTGATTAAAATTTGGTTTGTCACATTTTTTCTGTGTGTTATTGCTTGGATAGTGGTAAAATCAGTTAAAATGGATAACCTAGTGTCTGTAAAAAAATGCAAATGTTGGTAGTAGAACGCGACGTAAAAACCATTAAACCAGACGTCGAAAAGAAAAAAGAAAGAGATAATTTCCTGATATACTTTTGTGTATTACGTAATCTAACATTCCTAAAATTATAGATATTCAGATGCAAACCCAGATTTAAGGAAATTTAAGAGACCATGCAATCACGCCAAAAAGACATATTTGAAACGGAAACTCGCAAGAAGTTCTATGAGATGCAGAACAAAATTGAGTAAGACACGAAGCTTTGCCATATGATGACTGTTGAAAAGATGAGCCGAAAACACGACCACTTAACATAGTTTACTTTTTAAAACGAGACAACACAGGTATTAGGGTGTGTCAAGGTTTTTTCGGCATGTGCTTTGGTTTACAGTTCACAGAATCGGTCATGTGGCAAAACTTATTAGCCAAGGGTAGGCACCAAAAGAAAAACGTCGTGGTGACCGTATGTCTGCGAAAACTGTTACTAAACAAGAAAAAGTTAAAGAATTTATTGGACAGCTTAGAGGTCAGGAAAGCCATTAAAACAGAGCGAAATCCAAAAAGGTTTACTTACCTTCTTATTTTAACATATCTAAACTGCACAAAATGTATAACACTCAGTATAAAGTTACATATTTGATGTTCAGAAAAGTGTTTCTAACAAAGTTCAATATGGGGTTTTGATCTCCAGCATCAGATTACTGCGGGCAATGCACAAGACTAAAACATCTAATGAATGAAAATTGAAAAGGGTTCATATACAAAGAAGGAGCTTCACACTAAAAGGGCGAAAGGCTTTTTACCAAATGATGAAGGAGAATCCAGAAGACGCCTTTAGCTTTTGCTCTGACCTTCAGCAGGTGCAGCTACTTCCTCGAACGCCCATTAGCTAAGTTTTCAATTTACATCAAATAATTTTATATTTATTTTGTTGCGATCAGATGGACACCAAGAATCCCACATTTTATTTGTGGACCAAAGGCTAAGCGTCACGTGGTTGTACGGAGATTGAATCTGCCTTACTCTCGCACTTGAGTGGGATATATTTGCAAGACGAAAAAGTCATAAGGTTGTTCTGTGAATAAGAATAACCACATTGTCCATGCCTTATTGTACTGGTTGAAATTTGAGTTTCCTGAAAATGTAACTCAAATAAATCTTACCTACCCTGTTAGGGTACACAGCTTTATGCCGGCTGATCGAGCGTTTGGTAGAGTGGAAAAGGTCCTAAAAAGAAATCCCACTCTCGAATCAAAAGATTGATACTATAAGGTATATTTAGAAGTAGGCGCTATTAAAATATTGGAACAAGACTGGCTGATTAAGAATATTAAGGAATTACAGACTTTATATAAAAAATGGATGGTATAGCCGACATTAAATCAATTATTTTTAAAAAAATAAAAGGTAAAAACAATCTGAACAAAGATTTAAAATCATGACTAAAACACAACAAAATCTGTTTAAGAAAAACAAATCTGACGAAGATTTTCAATTCAATAACATCGAATTACATCACTGCAACCCAGACAAAAAAAAAAGAAAACCGTACAAAAGCGTATGGCTCAACAATTTGGACAGAACTGGGAATGTCAAGAAACTTTGGATTGGTACAAAAGAATTTTGTGTACATCTAAGATTTAAAATGATAAAGGCGATAAACAAGAGAATCATGACAGCGGTGGAGAGAGATTGTTTGGAAGAGGAAGATGCTCTACGCATTTAATATTTTCGAAATACTAATTTTTACTTTCTTGCATTTTGTTTTTTTTTTTCATATAAACTTTAATAAAAGTTCAATTTGTAAAGCCAACTCTAGAATTTTATTTAAATTTTTCATTTAATTGTAATAAATAAGGTACTTTTCCAGCAAAACCAGATAAATCTATATTATTTGCTGGCATATTTGCTAAAATGCTCTGTCCTTTTTAATAAGACATGCTACACTTTATTTTTATCAAAAAGCACACAACTAGAAGGGAGAAGCTTTTTATTATCTTTTATCGTTTACTCTGTTCAACAAAATGCTCTTTTCTAGGAAACTACTAAAAGTGGATTTATTCAGTTTTGCATGAAAGCTCCCCAATAGACCATATAATATGACCTGAGCAGAGCCTAAGAAAGTCTGATTTCCGCAAATATAAGCTCGGACCATAACCTAGTCTTCAAGAAGCTACGAATTTCCGGAAAAACAAATCTTTTAATCTCTAAAAGTAAACAAAAAAAGAAGCTTATGAGAGCACCATATAAACGGATCTTAAAAACGGGCATGGAGTATTAAGAAATTTAAATACAACAACAACAAAGAGAATGTAGAAGTGAAAACTGTCAATGAAAGGAGCTGGGTAAAATATTTTAAAGCAATCTTCTGCAATATTAACATCGAAGAAGAGGAAGAAGATAATATTGACAGAGAACATGCAGATGAGCAGATAACAATAGCATTTCAACTAAACTTAAAAACAGAAAAGTCCCAACGAAGACAAAGTATGTAACGAACTCTTTGAGTACGGAGAAAAATCACTATTATAAGAAACAACCAAATTCTGTAAAAAAATAATAAAGCGTAGTAAGATACAGGTTGGAAGGGGGGGAAGGGTAAAAAGAGCTACAGAGAAATAATATTAATAAGTTCCGCAATTGAGCTTCTTCCAAGCGTATTGCGACAGAAATATCTTCATATCCAAAAACAGGGCTTCCAGAAAACAGATCTATAACAGATGATATATTCATCCTAAAGCAAATTGTAAAAAAAGCAGTCAAGTACATTTATCTATTTCATGTACCTTACAAAAGCAATCGATTGTGTACAACTGAAAGATGTTTTAGGTAGACTTGAAGAAAAAAGTGTATCCAAAGAAAACAACACCATCAAAGTAAAAACTGACAAAAAAACTTACAAAGGAAATAAAAGCAAAAATGGAAATACACCAAAAAGACAGTCTCAGTCCGTTGTTATTTAGTATCATCATGGACGGATCATAGAAGCTGTGAAAACGCGGATGGCGTAGTCATTTACAGCAGTTGCCTTGTATATTACTCGCTGCAGAAAAGTACTACACGAAAATTTTCACAACAAAAACCAAATCAATCAAAAACACTTGAGATGCAAACTAGCAGTAGACACAACATTTTAGTTGAGCAAATTAAATATGCGTTTTGATTATTTTGGTGTAAAAATATCAAGCAGTAGAACTCTCAAAGACGAAGTTAGACAACAGGTCAACCAAGCAGCTACCATTTCGGGACATCTGAAACAAGTAATATGGAAAAACAAGTACATGCCAATAGAATGCAAATCTAGTTTATACAAAACCCATGTTAAACCCATAATGACACTGTACGAAGCTAAAACTGACTGGCACAAAAATCAATTGAGAACGACAAGATTGAAAACCCTCAGAACGATTACAGGATATACATTGGGAACAGACGAAAAAACACGCATATAAGAGAAGAATGTGTAGTTAGAGATGTGATACTATAGAAAATATTAAGCATACCCAATGAAAAAAACGTATAACCAACATAGTAGACACCAGATTGGCTAAAATAGCTCGGAATGGAAAATTACATGGAACCAGATCAAACAGGGAAACCGATTAAGAGATGATGGTGAAGAAGAAGAAGAATGTGTTGCGTAGACCATTTGGAGTTATTTCAATGAAGGCGGATTGTTAAACATAAAATTAAACAGAAAAATCTGGGTAAAGTATTATGAAATTTGTAATGTTATTTTGAAACATTGCATACCTATCCGGTCCCTGTTTTCAATTCCGCTCATATATTTCTTTTAGTTTGTAACAATTAATTATTTCATTTCATGTAAAGTCATTTATCAAATTGTTTATTTTGTTAACAAGAACATTTTCGTTCAGGATCTGTTAAAAAAAATGTAATTGCCAAACGTACGTGACTTATCTTAAAACGTAACCGTCTCAAAGACGCCTAAATATTTCTATCATCTATCAGTTCGTAGAAACTTTGTTTACATCTCAGCGTTTTTGTGTTCGCAAGAAGGCTTGATTTACATCTGGATCATGAGGGTTAAAAACTTTCCACTTGTCGTATAGTCGCCTGTGTATTTCTTCTTTTCTTAGGGTGAAAGTGACTCTACTCAGTCCCTTTGTCTCGGTTAACCAAGACCGGGCGCGGGGAACAGGAGTTCGGTAGGGGACATGCTGGTTCGAGCTTCCGTAAGCGTCATATGCGCGAGCGGGTTTTACATCATTTCTTGTTGCAAATTCTTTTGTTTAAAGTTGGAGTTTAGTGAAAATTCAATTGAAGGTGGCTTTTTGGATTCCATAAAGGTTCTCTCGGAACGGATCTAAATAAAATGTGGACTTGCAGACAATCAGGCATAGCCTGTTAATTTAGTTTCTTTTTGTGAAGGCAATTTAGTTGTCGAATTTTGTCCGGAGTTTCCGGGATCGTGAAAAGTAAAGCCGCTTCATCTAACTTTTAATTTGAATCCATTTGAGACTCATTGTTCGAATAAATATCTTGTGAACAAGTGTCCACTGTTTCGTGTCAAAAGGGAAGGATCTTTTTGTGCCACAATCTCCGTATTATTCATTGTGCTCCTGAACGTTGCAATAGACACTAGCGTTTAAAAACAAATTTGTTAAGAACAATATTTAAATACGTTTTGACCTGGTTAATGCTGAAGAGTGTCTAAGTGAATGTGTTACAATCGGAACGCCGAGGGAACAATGTTATGTTCATTTAGCAAGCTATCTAAACCCTCTGGTTGCCGTCGTTTATCTTTTTGAAGACCTTCTTCTGGATCCTTGGTGGTGATTTTCAAGGCAAACCCAGGAATTAGTGTGTAAGAAATAATTTCTTAGTATTATTTGTGATTTATTCTTGTTAATACGAAATAAGTATATTTAAATGTTTTAATAGAATTTTCTTTTTAATTTATGCTAAAGACTATAATAGTTAGTTTTTGTATAACGAACGTTCAAAGGTAGCATTAATTAGTTTTTTCTTGTTCTTCGTCTTTTGCGTTAAGATAAATTTAAAATACCTGTTTGGTCTGTTAGTAAAGAAAACCAAACTGGGGTTATTCATTTTGAAAGTCGAGAACTTCTATACAGAAATTTATGGCTAAATTTGTGAGATTTTAGATTTTCTTTATACAGGGTGTCCCGCGACTCGACTGACATAGCTTGAAGGTGTGTTCCTCGGGTAATTTCAAGTAGAAAATACCTAATGCATATATGGCCAAAACTCAATAGTAAAGGAGTTATAGGTGATAGCATTTTTCATAAAGAAATGGTTTGGTTAATTATTATGCACTGTTATTGTTTTAAATTAATGCAGGAAGTAGGCTGGTAAATAGTTTTGTCACATTGTCATTCTTGTTTGTTTCTTATATACGAGGGTTGCTATTTATATTTCTGGCCTTGGCAACACTGACTGTTTTCAGGCGTCAGCTGACATTTCCGGTGTAATCTTTACATTGTTGAACATAACCTCAACCACAACATTTTGTCATTTGAGTGCGATTAGTGTTGTTTGCAGTTAATTGAAAAGTGCATTCCTTAGTAAAAAAAATGGAATTGACCCGTGAACACTTTCGTGCAATTATTTTTCATAACTTTCGACGTGTATTATCACGACAAGAGTGCATCAATGAACTTAATACATTATATAGAGATGAAGCTCCATCCTACAGCACTGTACAAAACTGGTATAATGAATTCAAACGTGGCCGATGTTCACTCCAAGACAAAATCCGTGAAGGCCGTCCAAAATCTGTCGTTGTGCCTGAAAACATCGATGCTGTGCGTGAACTGATTAAACAAGATCGTCATGTGACATACCGTGAGATTGAGGCATCTTTGGGCATTAGTATGACTAGCATCAACAAGATATTACATGATCATTTGGCCGTAAAAAAAAAATTTGTTCCCGTTGGATCCCGCATAACCTGACCAATGCTCAAAAGAAGGCTCGCATCGACCGGTGCATTGAAATGTTGAAGAAATTTGCGAAAGGTGCATCAAAGGCTGTGTATAACATCTGCACAGGTGACTAATCATGGATCTACACATATGACCCCGAAACAAAACAGCAATCAACTGTGTGGGTCTTTCAAGACGAGCCAAATCCAACAAAAGTTGTTCGCGGAAGTAGCACATTGAAGCAAATGGTTGCCTGTTTCTTTGGCATTACCGGTCATGTGGCAACAGTGGCGTTAGAGCAACGTAAGACGGTCAACTCTGAATGGTACACAACCATTTGTTTGCCAGAAGTCATTGGAGAAATTCGGAAAACTTCAAAGAAGAGGCGAATCATTCTTCATCATGACAATGCAAGCTCTCACACCGCTGCTCAAACAATTGAATATTTAACCAGCCAGAAGGTCGAGTAGATGGGCCATCCACCATACAGCCCTGATTTGGCACCCAATGACTTCTTTTTATTCCCGTACATCAAAAACAAACTGCGTGGTCAACGATTTTCAACACCAGAAGAAGCCGTTTTTTGTTTCAAAACGCATATTTTGGAGCTGCCTCAAACAGAGTGGAAAAAGTGCTTCGAAAATTGGTCCAAACGCATGGAAAAGTGTATCAATCTTAATGGAGAATATTTTGAAAAACAATAAAACTAGTTTCGATCATAAATACTTGTTTTTTCATTGTTAGGCCAGAAATATAAATAGCAACTCTCGTATATAGGATGTTACTTTCCTTATTGACCTTCAGCTTCTGGTGTCCTTAATTTTGACCGTCTTCCCAGCTTTATTGAAAGTTTCTGTGAGTGTAAGCTTTTCCTCTTTTTTTTTTTTGGAAGGTAAATTTAGATTGAATCACAACCATCTCTTCCGATATTTGTAACGGGCATTAGGCCTCTTTGTCAGGTTTTTCTTGTTACAAATTATAAAATCACCTGCAATTCTAATAAATTTACTCAATGCTAATATTCCTAATGGTGAAGCTTTTAAAACAAATAAGTCGTGTTTAGCTTTATAAATAGCAATCTCTAAAAAATAAGGTTATGTTGTTACATTTACACAGACCATTTAAAATTGTATTTCACTGACATAAATTAAATCCACCTGGCACTTATTAAAAACGGCTGTAGATTTATTAAAAAGAACTCAAAATTATAAAAATTAGTGTTGCACAACATTGTTTAAATAACACCAAAGTGTTCTGACTTGCTCTACAGTTTGATTCATGGAAACTTCGGCTTTGAAATTTTTAATTGCCTACTCTGAGTAATAACATCACATCTAAATCAACGTTTCTGTTGCTGAACTTGTTTGGCACGAAATACTTCCCTTCATAAGCGTTCGTGTTTATCGTTACATCCATGCTAGGCTGTATTACCTTCTCATGGTGATAGAGTAAACAAAAATTTAAGAGTTTAAAAATATCATCGCGAAAATTTGTAAATCAAAATATTTTTTCTTTCCTTCAATATGTAAACAAATAAAACTCTTACAGCATAAAAACAGAAATTCTAAAAACTAAAAAAACGTTCTTTTGTAATCTGAAAATTGATATTTTCAGTTCTTCTCATATTACCGAATAGTACAATTTTGTATTCTCTTATTCGCTTGCAGAAATTCCGTGGTAAAATGTTTCATAACAATACTTTCATTCAGACGTGTCAAACAAAAATATTTACACAGCAAGAACTGCGCTGAAGCTATTTCGTAGTAACCGAAAACCGTTTAAATTAACTCTATCTCCGGTTTCAGGAGGTATCAGTCACGTTTCAGCGGACCTTAGGATAAGTCTTGTCATCGCTTCAAAGTGAATCTCACGTACAATCACGCCCTTTCAATCTGACTTATTGCGCTTATATATTTCGTGTTGCGTTTTGCCCTGCTGTATACAATATTGAGGTGGAGCGTATGGTATTACGATGTTTAAGGCATGTTGCTTATAGGTGAAATAAGACGGGATGACGCTAGGGTTGTCTTTGGTCCCTTAAGCCGTGGGCTTTAGAAATGTTCAATCGTGGTCTTATTGGGATGTTGTATTATCTTAAGCTAACCGATTTGAATAATGTATAACTGTAACCTTTGTTATTTGGTTTTTATCGAAGATAACAGCCTACCCTATTTGATTAATTAATTTAATTCAATTTGAAACGCCCTAAAGGAATTTGTGTTATCTTGTTTGGTACTACTTCAAACAGGAAGTGTTTTATGGATTATCATGATTATCATATCTAAAACTACTTACTACCTCAACCACATATCACGGATGCGGGTTTAAGGTTATACACACACATACACCCACACATACGCAACAAACTAGCTAAGGAAACAGAAATCCTTTTATATCCTCTTATGCGTCGCTTATAATCTAACTGAATTCATCTCTTAAATGCTTAACCTCGGGTTCCTTTGATGTATATACATGTATTTAATACACCAGACTTGTATTATTCATTGTTTTTTTTTGATGAGAAAGAATTCTTTGCCAGTTGTAAAAAATTAAAGTAAAGAAGTTTAAATGTGCTTTATTAACAAATTTAATTTCTAATAAGATGATTTCGGGCTGTCCATTAATTAAGGTACATTTGTCAGTGACAATAAAACAAAAACTTCCATAGTTTGAACAAGTTCACCTTTTTGTGAATTCTGACAATTCCCGTTTCTCTAGTTTAGTAGTTTTACGTCTTTGATAAGGATTCCGGTCTTATTGTTTCTTGTGAACTAAGTTTGCGTTTGTTTTTTTACACTTAGTTAGATGAATAGCTAATCCGATCTCTATAAAAACATAGGCAAACAGGCTATGAATTTTAAGCGAAGCAACACCGCAGTTATAATCTTCAAAATTAAATAAAAATATTTTGTTTGCTGTCGTTATGTTACATAAGATCAGTCGTATGTTCTAGCTCGATAAACAACAGACTGATCACAATGAAATAAACTTTGTCTCAAGTTACCAACTCTGTCTTCTAAAATAAACAAATTTCCAAATGTATTTGTATAAGTTGAGATGAGAACTACAAGAGTAAAAAGTGTTTTAAATAGTTACGTTAAGATTATTAAAGCTAATTAAGGTTGAAAAAAACTTTTTTTAATCAATAAATTCTGCTGCATACTTTAGAGACGAATTAAGTAAAAACTAAAGGAAACAAGCGCTAATTGCAGTAGATTAAAATATATTTCAACAAATATTCTTAACATGTTGCTTAGTCATGTTTCTGGGACATGCAAATGTGATTTCTGTCCAGTACTCTAAATGACGATGTGGAGAAGTTCAAACAAGCGCGGATAAATGAAGAGTATCTATGATTCCATTAGACATGTGACTAGAGGAATTTCTTGCTATTGCTGTCCCAAAACGGCATCCTCAGTCAAAAGTTTGTGACCTTGGTAGAACCAATCCAAACAATTCAAAGCAGTACAGAAAAGACAGTAAGCAATATTGGCCGATTGTATTCTAGATAACAAACTGTTTATTCCAACGGTGGATAATTTGTAGGACTAATACAAACGATGTCCCTCAGCCAGATGAAGAGCTCTTTCTGACGTCAGAGAGCATGCAAATGACTTCTGATGTACTCTAACGTTCCAGGACATCAAATGGGTACTCGAGTTGACTAAGTTTAATGCAAGCTGTAATTCACAGTTTCATGTTGTCTTTAAACTCGTTTTTGGTTCTAGGCGACTATCTGGCACGTCGTGTCGACAATCGCGCTGTGTTTCTGCATAAGGAAGGACAGCTTTCTCTAGTCATTATAACCATAGACAACGCATTTGTGCGTTTGGTGCATAAGACATTTGCCAAACATCTGTCCGGCCCTTCCCTATATCGTAACTCTGGCAAAGAGTATCATTTCTAAATCTGGATCTTGCCAATTATTCGAAAGCGTCCTGCATAGTTCCATAAATATGTTATTCGTAGGTTTAATATAGATAGTCGCTTAAGAGAGTTGATCATAGTTAGACGTAAATTAAAATCACAGAGTAGATAAATATGCTTAGAAGAGTAAAGTAAGATGACCCTTTTTCTCTACTATATTTATAGAAAAGCTGGAAGACAAGCTGTGGAATTCTTCTAAATAACCCCACCAGGGTCACTGCACTTGCTTACGCAGATTTATTTATCATTTATTAGTGATACGTACAGTCGGTGTCAGTGCTTTTTGAAAATGGCTAAAGAGTTTTCCGCTTGCAGGGGCCTTTCATCAGTGGTACGAGTGGTGTCATATACTACCGGGCAAAAATTTTTGTGTGTCTTGACAGTGCTAATGAAAAAAAGAACAAATGTAACTATTTTTAGATTTCCTAAAGGTTTGATTTGCCTGTCTTTCTTAAAGTGCCCCAAAAACTAGCTATCATCAAGAACTACTCTTGTTTGCAACTCTGTCTCCGCGTCTTTTCTGCGATCAGAGTTACAAAGGTCATCCTTTGAACTACGAACTGTCAAACCTGCGTTTTTCTTTGAAGAGTTCTACACTTCTCCAAGTCATCCTTGGACGCTTTATTCAGATTGGGAATATATTGCTTGTTAGCGCAAGTCTTTGCCGTCCTGACAATAAGTCAGTCAGTTGGACTGCCAAGTTCGACACAAGCAGGGATATTATCATGCGCACTCTGGCAATTTTGTAATACCAGGTAGTCTTTCCAAGTTTGGGTTGCTCGATTGACAGTTTCCCGACATTCTGGTCAGGGCAAGATTATGTCAAAGTGATCCAGTTCAGACACAATCTTCTATCAACCAAGGGGATTCCGGAGCAGGCTGCGAAAAGGTCAAGAATCTGCAAGTTTACTGCCACTGGCAGAGTTTGGGGACGCAAACACATCACCACGTGGGTTAAAGCAGTTGTCCAAGAGATGGTTGGTAAAGACAGAACCACATTTAGCAGTGGCCTGATGTAACAGAAGGTTGACTACTATCCCAGTCCTCTATGTTAGCCTTGCTAGCTCTCTGATATCCTGGCAAGGCAATTAAAATCACGGCCTAGTGATTGGTGTCAGAGAGAACTGAGAAATAAAATTTCATTAGAGGCAAAATTGCATCTTTGGTTCGAAACGTCATTAACGGCATGGTATATTATGAGTTTATGAAAGCCATAAAGGAACCGCGAAAATAAGTAAGACCCGGCACACTCCAAGCACACCTAGGATGTCTAATGTGGTGAGATTTTGATCGCCAAGCCTTTTTTACTTACTCTTCCGCTTGCTCGAGATTTGCTACGAGAACAGGCTTGGGAAAAGTAGCGGAGAAACAAGACTTGACTCTAATTCGGCACAGCTTTCTTGTTAGGGATTAACCACTTCAGTGTCTGATTGTAAGGTTGCCTATACATACAATATTTATATACCTAAACGCCATTAAGTAAATAAATTCATAACGTTTATCTTTAGTTATTATTTATAAGCAACCTTAGATACGGATTTCAAAGCCAGAGTGGTTGACAGTGGTTTGGTTCTGTTTTTTATTGAAGTAGCAAAAGTAACCACAACTTAAGTTTGTCATAGACATCAATTCTGCATAAATTATAAACTAAGTGTTACCACCCCGACTGCGCAGCCTCACTTAGTCAATCTGTAAGACTTGGTGAAGGTGACAATGAGTCTAACACAGCTAAACAAACACATGACGCTATTACTTAAGCTGCGGTAAATACGAGGGTGGTCTTAAAAGTTTCCGACCCCAACGTGAAGATGGCAGCACTCGTAAATAAAAGCTACTGAATTTCGTTGTCCATCTGTTGACAGTTACTCACCAAAGTTTCAGCCATTTTGGACGCGCAGTTTTTATGTAACAGTCGTTTGAGTGAGTTGATGTGAGTTTTTTTTGTAAAAATGGACAAAATCGAGTATCGAGCTGTCATTAAATATTTGTTTTTGAAAGGCAATACGCCTTCGCAAATAAAAGGTGAATTGGATTCTGTGTATGGAGACTCTGCACCATCATCTACCACAGTGAAATTTTGGGCTGCTGAATTTAAACGTGGCCGTAAGAGCTTAGCAGACGATGAACGTTCGGGACGTCCAAAAACTGCAACTACCGACGAAAACATCGCCAAAGTTCACCAAATGGTGCTAGACGACCGCCGAATTAAAGTGAGAGAGATAGCAGAGGTTATGAACATGTCAAAAGAACGTGTTTGTCACATATTAAATCAACATTTAGGCATGAGAAAGCTGTCCGCGCGTTGGGTGCCGCGTTTGCTCACGTTAGACCAAAAACGTGTTCGAATGAATATTTCCAACGCTCTTTTGGCGCAGTTTAGGCAAAATAAATCCGAGTTTTGGCGCCGATTAATTACTGTAGATGAAACTTGGATACACCATTATATGCCCGAAACAAAAATACAGTCCAAACAGTGGACTGCAAAAGAGGAACCGACTCCAAACAAAGGAAAAACTGGGCTGGGAAAGTGATGGCGACTGTTTTTTGGGATAGTCATGGAGTTATTTTAATCGATTATCTTTAAAAAGGAAAAATCATTACAGGAGCATACTATGCATCATTACTTGACAAGCTGAAGGCAGAACGAAAAAAACGGCCACATTTGGAGAAAAAGCAAATCCTGTTTCACCAAGACAACGCACCGTCTCACACCTCAGCGGTTGCCATGGCGAAAATCCACGAATTACGGTTTGAATTGCTTGACCATCCGCCTTACTCACCAGATCTAGCCCCAAGCGACTTCTTCTTGTTCCCTCATCTAAAAAATTGCGCTCGGAGGACAAAGATTTTCGTCAAATGAAGAGGCAATCACCTTCGTGAACAATTATTTTGCAGAGAAAAATGCCGAGTACTATTTGGACGGGTTACAGAGATGGGAGCATTGCTGGGAGAAGTGTGTAGAGTTACAAGGAGACTATGTTGAAAAATAAAAAAAAATTTCAGAAAAAATGTCTTGTATCTTTGTTAGGTCGGAAACTTTTCAGACCACCCCCGTAAGAAGCCCTGAGAAGTATCAAAAAATTAGAGCGATCCACAAAGCACAAGACAGAAATTCTTACACTATTATTAGATGATCTTAAATCTCAATGGAAATATCAGAATGTAAGTTCTCTTGCAGGCATTAACCGCAAATTATTTTTATGTAAGTCAAGTTCTTGAGCAGCAAACACTAACACTCATGAAACTGAATAATAGACGAGTTTGCAATCTGCGATCTATAAAGCAAACAGAGCTTTTTGAGTAGGTTTGGGATAAATGATTATATCATGGGTTAAAAAATGGAAAAGCTGTCTAGATTTATTCAGAAAGGTTTTAGCAGTCAACTAATTTCTTTATTTGTGGAGATAAACTAGAATGTCCAAGGTAAGCAATTTCAAGCATACGTGCATTCTAGATTTAATTTACTGAAAACATTATTTTCATCTGTACAACTGGAAATTTTGCAATATACTGAAGAACTAGCTTATATTTGCAAGCAACTTGCCAGATCTTTTGCTAGAAATTTAGTTCACTTCACACAGAAGATATGCAACTGTTTGTAAAATAAATTGTGAATTGAGTTGAGTTGAGTTAGTTAAAACCGAAATAACTGTAACTAGAATTATAACCGACACAGAATAATGTTAGGTAGGGATTTATAAAATAAAATGAGATTGCGTGCAAAGTGTTATTTTGTTGTCTTTTATTTTTGAAAAGCGGCTCCAGGCCCAAGCCCACTTTGCAATAATCGTTACTAAATAATTACGCTATACATTCTCCCACTGTACAATTTTAGAAGTAAAGGTTAATTTCCTTCTTCAATTTAGATCTTCTGTTTAAAAGCACCGATTGAACAGCAAGTAAATGAAATATTAAAAAGGTGATACATGAAAAAGTAAAATAAAGTAGTAAGAAAGAAAAACTGAAAATTTAAGTATTCTGACATTTAAGAAAACGATCGGTTTCCAACTTTTATTAGGCAAGCGATTAAAGTTGAAGATGATCAATGAATTAAGGAGTTTTAGAAATCTAAAAGTCAAAGTAAAGTTTACATTTAATAAAACGTTAAATACTAGATTAGCATGAAAACGCTATAAAGGATGGCAAAAAGGGAATGGTCTACAGAAAGATTCATTTAAACTACCCACCTCAACAATAACCATTATAATTTTGTCCTTAATTCGCAAACACAAACATAAAATAGAAGGAACGGTATTTGAGATTAGGAAAACCACGAGTACAAGTATTATTTGTACAATTTATAAAGCTTTGGGTAGAACTAGGACTTATATTGAGTTGTGAACGCGTTAATCCATTAAGTTAACACATTCGGCTTGCAAATAGCTAACACAGGGGCGCTGTTGCTGTCTAATCCATTTATTGCATTCCTCCAGAATTAAGCCCTTAACTTAGTTACATCTGCGTTTAACCTGACAGTGCTCTAGTGCATCGGTTTTCAAAAACCACAATTTTTATCAACAACACTTGCATAATGTAAACAGCATTTGCCAACTGTTTCGATAGTCTCCCTTTCTTTCTTCTTTCTTTAATGAGACGACGCGACGTATTTTATGGCTTGCTCTTAAAATTGCAGTGTTTCGTGTAAGATAAAAATTTTGTGTTTCGAAATTAGAGTTGATTATTATTAAGGAGCACGAGAGACCATTAAGGTTAAAGCTCTGCCCTGGTCTGCTTACTAAAAAGAAAAAATGTTTGCCCCGCTTTGGCAATTACTTTCTTTTTACGTTCTTTTTGCTTAGATATTAATGCAAATATGATATCATAAAGCATATTTTCTACTCTTCATTACCTGTAGCTTTTTGCATGAATCTCGGAAAAATTAAATTTAAAAGAAATTTTTCAGCGTCAATACAAGAAAGAAAAGAGCAAATTTTGTAATTTATATTATCATATTGCTTTCTTCGTTTTGGGTAAATACAATTTAAAACATCCATAGAAAATAATAAAACGTTAAATCTGATAAACTTATCCCATAAATAAATGTAGACAGCTCGAAAAAACAGATTGCTCTAACACGCAATCTTTTGATCTCCCCTTTTTTCTGTAAATACACCAAACTGCTTAACATCCCAACACTGTTGATAAAATACCTTAATCAATCGAATTATTTGTAGGTTGAAGTAAATTGAGTTCTCTTTGTGCTAAAAATACTTTTTTTCTGTTTAATTACATTAATTCCAAATATTTCTGGAATTTAGAAATTGCTAAGTTGATGGATTATTAATGGATACGCATCTTAAGGAACCTTTTATACTGTTAGGCTGTTAGGTTTAAACGATAAAATTGGGCATCGAACAAACTTTTCTGTAGCTAGAAAAGTTCTATTCAATCTAATAGATAAAGTTGTAATTATTGGAAAGAAGTCCTTTTAAAAATAGTCTGTAAGGTTAAATTACCAAACAAGTAAGTGATTAAAGAAAGCTTCGAAACAACCTGTAAAAGTAAGTGCAATTAGAACACGCAAGGTAAAATTAGTTGCTTTCTTGAAATGAACATAATGTAAATAAAAGCCGTTTTCATTACTTTAGGCTTTCTCTGTGGAAAAAACCGTTATTTACCCACTTACTGAAACTGGGTTTTATAAATACATACTCAAATTCACTAGTCAAAGGTCTTTAAAGATCTATCCTTAACATTTATAGGTATATAATCCTCTTGGACGTAGATGAAAGAATTCTACTAGCAGTGAGTATATAAGTAATTTTTCCACTGTATACTGTCTGTTTTATACGAGGGTTGCTATTTATATTTCTGGCCTTGGCAATACTGACTGTTTTCAGGCGTCAGCTGACATTTCCGGTGTAAACTTTACATTGTTGAACATAACCTCAACCACAACATTTTGTCATTTGAGTGCGATTAGTGTTGTTTGCAGTTAATTGAAAAGTGCATTCCTTAGTAAAAAAATGGAATTGACCCGTGAACACTTTCGTGCAATTATTTTTCATAACTTTCGACGTGTATTATCACGACAAGAGTGCATCAATGAACTTAATACATTATATAGAGATGAAGCTCCATCCTACAGCACTGTACAAAACTGGTATAATGAATTCAAACGTGGCCGATGTTCACTCCAAGACAAAATCCGTGAAGGCCGTCCAAAATCTGTCGTTGTGCCTGAAAACATCGATGCTGTGCGTGAACTGATTAAACAAGATCGTCATGTGACATACCGTGAGATTGAGGCATCTTTGGGCATTAGTATGACTAGCATCAACAAGATATTACATGATCATTTGGCCGTAAAAAAAATTTGTTCCCGTTGGATCCCGCATAACCTGACCAATGCTCAAAAGAAGGCTCGCATCGACCGGTGCATTGAAATGTTGAAGAAATTTGCGAAAGGTGCATCAAAGGCTGTGTATAACATCTGCACAGGTGACTAATCATGGATCTACGCATATGACCCCGAAACAAAACAGCAATCAACTGTGTGGGTCTTTCAAGACGAGCCAAATCCAACAAAAGTTGTTCGCGGAAGTAGCACATTGAAGCAAATGGTTGCCTGTTTCTTTGGCATTACCGGTCATGTGGCAACAGTGGCGTTAGAGCAACGTAAGACGGTCAACTCTGAATGGTACACAACCATTTGTTTGCCAGAAGTCATTGGAGAAATTCGGAAAACTTCAAAGAAGAGGCGAATCATTCTTCATCATGACAATGCAAGCTCTCACACCGTTGCTCAAACAATTGAATATTTAACCAGCCAGAAGGTCGAGTAGATGGGCCATCCACCATACAGCCCTGATTCGGCACCCAATGACTTCTTTTTATTCCCGTACATCAAAAACAAACTGCGTGGTCAACGATTTTCAACACCAGAAGAAGCCGTTTTTTTGTTTCAAAACGCATATTTTGGAGCTGCCTCAAACAGAGTGGAAAAAGTGCTTCGAAAATTGGTTCAAACGCATGGAAAAGTGTATCAATCTTAATGGAGAATATTTTGAAAAACAATAAAACTAGTTTCGATCATAAATACTTGTTCTTTCATTGTTAGGCCAGAAATATAAATAGCAACCCTCGTATGTTACACCTGAAATTACATTTTTAGATAACTCTTTTATTATCTTTAATAAAAAAGCAAAATATGTATTTAGATCGCTTAGCAAAGCAGTGCTGCAATATTTCTAATTTTAAAGATGGTAAGATAGTACGTTTTTAAAAGTAAAACTGAGTAATCTTTATCCATTTCTATCCACAGTAAGTAGCGTTTATAAACAGATAAAATAAATTAATAAAATATGATAGTCAGTCAGCAAGGAAATCTTTCAAATCGTTCATTAGTGAATAAAAGACAGTCTGTAACAACGAAACAGCAATACCAGTTAGAGAAATCGCCGGGTCGACGCAAATTCTTTTTTGTCAACCCAAACCTTTGTTCCTTAAAGCAATTATTTTGTTTTATATAAAATAAAAGCAAGCCCCAAATAAGTTCTACAAATAATGATAATAAAGGACCAAACAGTATGAAAAAAGAAAAATAATAACAACGAACAGAAAAAGAATAACAAGAAATAAAATTAAACAAAGGATAAAAACAAATAAAAAAGCTCTATAATAAATAATAAAAAAGAAGTAATTTCTCCGCCAAAAGTGGGTAGTTGTTTTAGATTTCCTTCTGAAATCTGTTCGGCCGATGTTCTGTGGACGTTTGGATTACGGCGTAGATGCCATTAATTGCATTCATATTCATGGAAATAGCACATGGAAATTGTAGCAACCGTAGGCAATCAAAGTAGCTATGTTAGCCGCCGGAGTTCTTGATGGTAATGATTTTGAACAAAGAAAGCGCCCCATGAGCTCGAAGTCGGTTGCCAACGAAGACTGTGATTATCGGCATGTAGTGGAATTGTCGACGGAAGCGGTCGTAAGCGGCAAACTCGTCGGTGCTAATTTAGTGGGAAATTACATTGATGGAAAGATGGAATAAACTCAAGGGCGAAGGTCATATTATTTATAACGCATTGGCTGTAGCGGGCGACAATGATGACGAATGCTGAAGATGAAGCCGAACAAGGTACGGAGAAGGAGAAGCTATTGCATTCGAAAAACGGTTTTCAAGTCCACATCTCTACGTGCTGTAAAGGAGAAGCTTGGTAGCGGTTGGTACGAATAGACAGTGGCAGGATCAGGAAAGAGACTTCAGCGGCTTGGGGCAGACACCTAGGATCATACACCTGCGCTAGTAGTCGCGCCTCTTCCTGCGGCAAACGACGTACGCGGGTACATTGGAGCAAGGAACTCTTGAGCCCGGAAATCTACGTTACCGTTTGTAGGGTCAACCAGGGTTACCAGCGCACCAAGGCCTACCACTCCCTAAAAAAGGATGTCAGAATACAGCAAGAACGGGATAGTCGGCCTCTGCGACACAAATAGTGGCGGGCCGGGCGACGCTTATAGTGCACAAAAATACCCAGCGATCCGGTCACTGACTCTTCTAAATGCGAGTCCGAAAGTCTTAAGAGGTTAATACTTGAAAAGAGAAGCAGATTAGAACAAAGACGCCGCGGCGCGTCGTTCTCAATCGTCCTTAGAAAAATTCTCAACAGAAAACTCAAACATCTATTTCCTTGAGCATTGAATCAAAAAATATCTTTAAAGACTTGCACGCAACATTAGCTAAACACTTTCAAAAGACACCCGTTTTATGATTGCAAAAAAATAACCGCAAACTACGGCTAATTCCAAGAGACTGTGCTGCTCCTTTGTTTTTGTACTTTCGACCATAGCTCTGTCTGAATACTCCACATTTTACATTCACTGCTGCCAACACCATTGCGGTCACAGAGGTGCCCAGACTGTTCTCGTTACTACCTCCACAACTATACACTATTTGTAGTAGAAGAAGACTTTAACAATTACTAGTACTCTCAAAAACCAGAAAACACTGATAGTGATGATGACAAAATCCATTTGTAACTTAAAAGAAAATGTAAAACACTATGTTAATTGTAAGTTGATTTCATAAGGTGACCTGTTCTATTTCTATAAGTTTAGTGTTTCGGTTAATTTAATATTTCAAGAAAAGCTGCTAGATATTGCTATCTAACTTGTATTGAAGTATCTATCTAGTAAAGACAACATCTTACTGTGTACAACTGGAAATATTTATAACTTGCTATTCTAAAAATGACCAAAGCACTTTACAATGACGAGTAACCTGTTAAATCGTAAGGGTTTGTTATCTGTTTCTTTGATGTACCTGTCTTGCTTTACGCATCTCTCATTCTGCTACTTTGCACATTGGTTTCTGACCAATACGATCTCTGCTTAGGAAGCAGCTATTGCTACCTTTTTTCGTCATACCTCGTGATATTTCCTTTTGTCTTTTCTAAGATTATGTTAATGCTCAAGTTAATGCTATAATCAGTACGTTTTGCTATTATTAAAAATATTCCATGCCCATTCTATACTGCTTGTTTTAAGTTTACTAAGCTAACACTTTTTCTTGTTGATTTATGACACATGTATTTACCAGGTGTATACCTATGAAATGAGACTTTCAGCTATTAGACCACAGATGTCGCTAGGAGTATTTTTTAACTGTCCCAAATGTCTTATTTTTTTCGTCTGTCATCTGTCAACAATATTCAATTCATTGTTTGTGATGTTTCATACAACAACGCATTTTTTTCGCTCTTAAAAATGTCGAATTTCGTGCCTTCAAACTACGATTTGCGGACATCGTTGATTTTCTGTTATCAATTGAAGAAAAACGCTTCTCAAGCTCATCAAATGCTTATAGAAGCTTACGGTGGACATGCTCTAAGCAGAGCACAGTGCTTCAGGTGGTTTGAAAAATTCCGAAGTGGTGATTTTAGCGTGGAGAACGAGGAACGTGGCCGGCCACCGAAAAAGTTTGAGGACACCGAATTGCAAGCATTGTTGAATGAAGATGATGGTCAAACGCAAGAAATGATGGCAGAGCAGTTGGGAGTGACCCAAAAAACCATTTGCAAACGTTTGAAAGACATGGGCATGATTTTAAAGGTCGGAAGATGGGTGCCGCATGAGCTGACTGAAAGGCAGCAAGAGAACCGAAAAACCACTTGTGAAATGCTGCTCTCCCGGTTCAAAAGGAAGTCTTTTTTGCATCGAATCGTTACGGGTGACGAAAAATGGGTGTATTTCTCCAATCCCAAGCGTAAACAAGCCAAAATCAACGGCCAAACCAAATCGCTTCGGCCGCAAGGCAATGCTGTGTGTTTTCTGGGATCAGCATGGTATGATTTGGTACGAGCTTTTAAAACCAGGTGAAACAGTTGACGGTGCACGCTACCAACGACAATTGGCCGATTTGAACAGCGCTATACACCGAAAACGCCCAGAATATGCCGATCGGCGTCACAAAGTAATTTTTCTTGATGACAATGCACCACCACATCGAACAAGAGCGACCCGGGAATTGGTGGAGACGTACGATTGGGAACCGCTGGTGCATGCGGCTTACTCACCAGACTTGGCGCCTTCCGATTATCATTTGTTTGCATCGATGGGCCACGCACTTTCCGAGCAACGCTTCAATTCTCACGAAGAAGCCAAAAAATGGCTCGATGATTGGTTTGCGGCCAAAGACGGCCAATTTTTTTGGCGCGGCATTCACAAATTGCCTGAGAGATGGGTAAAATGTGTCGCTAGCGATGGCTATTATTTTGAAGATTAAATTTGTAGCCATTTTTTGTTAATAAACGTTTAAAATTGAAAAAAACAGTCTCATTTCATAGGTATACACCTATGTAATGAGGTTCTGTAATACACATTTTCTCATTAAAGTTCATTGGTTTTCCTATCTTTCTTATTTTTTAATTTCTCTTTTCTGCTATACCTTTATTGATTGCAATTTTTACTTCACTCACAGTACTACTGTATAAAACTTACTGTGATGTTTCTGAAATCGAAAAGGCAAACATCATAACTCACACTTTGTATGTAGGTAAGTGACCCTTAGTAAGATTATTTTTTCGAAAAGTTTAAATAAAGTTTTCTATGAGTTCTTAACTTATACAACAAACTAATTTCCAACCCAAGTACGAAAATACTACTTGATGTTTTATTTTTATCCCAAACAACTCTTAGTAAAAATGCGTAATCTAACCTTTATTTGGTGTTTAGACTTACCAAAAACAACACTTCTATGTGTACAACTTGAAATTTCTGGACGTATGCCGCCATTAGCATAAATAAATAGAATTTTATTCACGGCACTCATAAGCTGCTTTAGTGGGATACGCGCGGTTATGCGCTTTTTGGAACATTAAGCTTTTAACATCTAAAAAAACTTGCTGTCATACAAGGTTAGATCACTGTTATCACATTTTCCCTGTAATTATTAAAATTCTGGAATCTGTGTCATAAATATTTCATAAAATTTAATTTATAAAGAGTACTTTATGTACGTTCTAAATTCTCGTCTTTACTCTACATTAGCAAAGGCATCACGCTAAATCGTTTTTGTTATTAGAAAGAGCGTCTCAAATAACATAAATCCACTAAAAAAACAAACTTATCGATTACATTTTAGTTATTCATTCTTTACTAGTTTTTCTGTAAAATAAATTAGGTCAAAAGCATGCTTTTTACTTATAATCGATAATTTATTTCTTAGTTACGACAAGTAAGCATTTTAAATGAATTGAATGTTGTTCCCTAATGCAGCGTTCTACTAAAAGTTCTCTTAAAAATTAAAACCAACATAGCTGAAAATAAAATTATCTTAAATGTATTTCCCGTGTAGTTCTTTATAAGCAGGAATTGTATTTTTCTAAGTAAACTGTGGCCCGAGGGATAGATATCTCAGATGAAGATTATTGAATTCTGCGTATTTATTGATTTTATGTGTCCTTTGGCATCGAAACTTTTAATAAAAATATAAGGAATAACTGCTATGGCCTGTGAGATGTGACTATGCGTTGATTTAATTTTGAATATTCAAAATCTTGTTAGTTAATATTCATACCTACTAGATTTTCTTATATAATTGCTCCATTTTAAAACTGACATTTGTCATGTGACTTAAGATTTTGCAAAAACTTTTAATAAATTTCCAAAATTTAAACGGCAATAAACTGAAATCTAGTGAAATTAGAAACAGCTGTTGCCTGTTGTGTCTGCTACGTCTTTTCAGCACGCAGGGATTCCTTCATAACCTTTTTAAGTATTCAATCAACTAATTTTATTATTAAAAATTTTGAACAGAAACTCTCCCCTTTCGTAATTCATCGATTGCTTTTGTTCGAGACGGTAAACTATTTTTTGTCCGTCTGTGGCATTTGTGGGTCCTACTTTGTTATAAATTCACTTGTTTTTTTAATACTTTTAAATTTGGTAATTTTATGACAATCGATTAACAAACTTTCTTATGTCTCTTAAAAATTGCTAAAACAAAAAAGAGGCTACCAGATGGTGTCAACTACTGCATCTTCAGTACAATACACGAGAAAGTAATTTTATTCTTTTGTATCCGCTGAGGCTGTCACAGTCAAAATCGAATGGCAGTACCCTAGTTAAGAAAATTCAAATTTGCAACACTGCTTGGTTTAAATCAGAGACGTATTAGATCTAAAACAGAAAACTTTACCTAATGCATTTGACCAAATCCAAAATATTCCTATATCTATTCAAAGAACATTTTTGTCTAGACATAACTTTCCAAATTTAAACAAGGAAGTTTTATGTTTCAATGTACAAAAACAGAACATCAAATGTAGATGTGGCACTGAACGTGGGGCACATCACAGAAAATTTCTTACTCAACTAATGAAATTCTGAAGACCTTAATCGAGTGCAGAGTAGATAATAAATATTTTTATTTCAGTTTATTTTAGTGAATAGATTGTTAAATTTAAAAATATCTCATATATTTTACAATACAGGTTGTATATCTAATCTACTGTAATATCACTCTTCCCAAAAATAGTGTAAATACGGGGCATACAAAAGGTAAAAGACAATGTAAACCAACGGAAGACAGAATTTATGGCCGATCTTGACCGAATCTGAAGGATCGGTGTAGCTTTAGGGCCTTAGACTACCTTGCGCGCATGGAGCAACCGCGGTGACATGTAGCGACGAAAACAGACAATAACGACTGAGACCTTATGCGAGGTCCTAGCGATCTGAGATCAGGGCCGTTGTGATGTAGAGCCACCCCGGAGTGTGTTTTCCTTCGCAAACTTAGATAGGGTTGGGGGTTTTGCAAAGATATCAAAACGGCATTTAATGCCCCGATTGGATATCTTCATCTGCATCCAATGCCGCTTGAACCGATTCTTCACTTCCTACAGTTCGGCTGCTAGAAAGTGCGACAAGTCAAACCTAGGAGGGCTCATAACTCGAAAACTATAAAAATAACGGGGGTCTGGTTTTCGATATGCGACGTGGATTTGAGAGTGTTATCGACCAGTAAAGACGAGTTGTCGGTAGTAAACCAAAAAGCCCCGAATTTTGTCCCAAAATCGTTTGGGCATTTTGCGAATCTTGCATTCCCCATCAAAATCGTCGGAATGGTCCCATTGACGTGGTAAATTTGTATTCTGAGAGTCCATCTCTACCTACTAGAAAAAACCTGATTTAATTCGGTTAACTTTGACTTTTTTCTATTGTCTTCAGCGATATACACCTGAAAAATTCATAACTCGGTTAATTATAATTTAATCGAACTGATCTTTTCTTTTTATACTAAAGGGCATCATCAGGAAAGAAGTCTAGATAGACAGCAGTGGCGTGTGCCTGTTTTTGGGGTGAGATAGAAGAAACAAATGCAATTAATCTTTTTTTGGACCTTTCTGAAGTAGTTCTCTAACATGCTAGAAAAGTGTAGTTGCTAACATTGTATGTACTTTGGAATGGGAAACAAAAAAGGGTATACATATTTTTTTCCTACGAGGCTATCTTCCAGGTCGAAAACGCAAATAGTTGAAAACTGTACATATACGGCTCTGGCATGGTTACCGTTTGAACTATAAAGACGAATCTTCTGCTGTAGATGTATTTTAGTGGCTTATACGTGATTCTATAAGCAAATTTCAAATCTGTCCAATAAACTTTCTTTCCTCAAAACCTAACGAGGTCATCTTCCCCTTCCATCGCTTTTAGCACAGTTATTTTTGGATAATTAATGCATTTCGCCTCCAAATTTGGTTAAAATGGCCGAAGGAACTTTGGAGTAGGAAATTTTGAGATCTCTCGTTATTTTTGGCGTTTCGTCATTCGTGCCGAAACGGTACGTCCTAACGACACCAAACATTACCCACCCCGAAGAAAAGATAAAGATAAGTAAAAAATGTAATACGCCCTTTCTTCGGAAAAATACTTTTTGTACCTGAAAATCAGATTTGTTCGTATAATGCAGGAGATTGGTGCCCATAGGCATGCAGTCGAGCCATGGATAGAGGAGATACCTCTCGCTATATTTTATACTTATGGTAAGGGCTATACCAAGAGCTATCGCAGGTGTAGCACGTATGCAAGAAAGCAAGATAGGTCAACTTGGGATTTTAATAACAAAAATAACTGTAAAAATGCAAGGCATAACAACAATAACAACAACCAAAAACAGTTAGAAATAACAATTACAATACAAGATGGCAACAAAACAATAAAACCCAGTAAACATAAAGCAAGCAACAAGGTGACCAAGACAATGCCCAGTACTAAAAAGCAGTTCAAAAAAAAAGAAAAAAGCACAAACTTTACTAAAAATGAGCAGATAGTATAGAGAAATAGTAGACAGAGAGACTTTCGAGGGTACAATTTTGATACCCTGAAATCAATAAAACATAATGTACTATGTGGGTAGAATATCTGATAGTTGATCACAACGTATTTTAAGAGTCCTGATCTGTAGGGTGCCTGCTTTAGTCAGCATTTTTAATAAAGTAGGGTGCGTCAAAAAAACCAAAAAATCTTTTCTAGGTCTGAAGAACTACTAAATCGACGTTGATGATTCTTGGTTATATGATCCAACTACCGCACAGAAGAAGGAAAAAGGAGGTTTAGTGCTTAGAATCAAGGATTTCGAATAAAGACGTTGTATTTGGAAACTTCCGCTATTGTTTAAGTTGTACCATGTTGAGTTTGGTCCCATACGTAGTCTGGGGTAAGCGAGATATCAAAACGTGATTTAAGGTACTCATTCTTATAGAACCTCTTAGGTATAATTAAGACCAAAACAAATCTTTCTTAGGTCTAGTGACGATGCTAGGGGATCTCAAGTTTGAGCATGAAAAATGCATAACGGAGAACAAAAGAGTTAGAAGGATGGGTACCTACTTAGGATTCCCTGGGTCAGATTTTCAGGTAGAAAAATTACCGTTTCAGAACAAAAGATAGTCATTATTTATTATGTATAGGTATTTTATCAAGTCAACAAGCTTTTGTCTTGTGTGTTAGGCATTATGTATATTTGACGTTTTATATTGTCGCGTTGCTACATGTGACATTTGAAATGTTTTATATCAGAGTATAACCCAGTCAATCGTCTATAAGAGTCATGAAGACTTAATCCTCAAAATACGTCGATGCGATACCTTAGGACTTTCTGCATCGATTACTTGGGTAAAATTTGTAGGTTCAATTTTGAATGGTGATTAATGCAGACCTGCAAGATAAAGTCCACACAGTATTTAATTTCTTAGTATTTGCTCAAGAAGACCTAAAAACTGTAGAATTCCTATTGATTTCGTATGTCACTGGTGACGGAATCAATGCAATGGGCCTATATAGAAAATTAGATCAAAACTAATGCATAAAACTACTCTAAAACGATCTGGATAGAATAATATAAAAAGCTAGTATAAATTATTAACGTGACTCCTACACGGTACATTATTTAGATGGAGTTAAATGGGGAAGGAGAAGCACAAACAGAGAAAATTTAAAGTAACATCAGCAACAGTATTAGTTGCAAAATACGAAACATACTTTTTATTGACATATCATTATCTGTATATACAAGGTGTTTTGAAATGGTTTAGTTCATAGTTCATCGTTTACGTTTGTCTGAGTATTGATCATGACTTTTTGAACCATCAACTCGAGAAACTAATCCGTCATGGTCTTTCAAGGAGAAACCAAAATTTTCGGACTTGTCAGCCATTCTTAGACTGATACTATATTCCTTGAGACTAAATCAAATCGATGCCCTAACTCGGTGCATAGACCACCAATAGAGGCATGTCCCTTCAAGCTATATCATCAGAAGAGAATTATGGATTTAGTAACTATATATCATCAGAAGAGAATTATGGATTTAGTAACATTTCGACAAATTCATAATCATTAGAGGAAGACAATTAAGAACTCTCTTCCAACCAAAGAAAAGGAAAGATGCTATCGCATTTGACATACAATATACAGTCTGTCTGAAGGGCATTAACATACAATGGTGCAGTAACCGTTTCGTTAAACGTTAGACCAATCCGCTTCAAAGATTCAAATTTGACGCAGCTGAACTTCGAGCTTCAAAAAAGATTTAAATCGCTTTACAAAGCTCTGGAGTTCACATGCAATCCAATTAAAGAATCAATCACAAACAGAAAGAGCTCGACATAACCAAATTGAAAAGAGTGCACCATACCAGTTTGTTAAAAAGTTCCAAGTTAGATTTCAGAAATCCAACCACCACATTTGAATGCATCAAGCTATGGCAACGAAGCAGGAAACGAAAAGCTGTCCAACCTGTCCAATTTCAAGAGGAGCTACAAAACAACCTGTAATCCACAGGGGAACCAACTTATTAACGGAAGAAGAAGCTAAAAAGTCAACGAACCAATAAACCATTTAATTATTTAGTATATTCAATCACTACCTCATAATCTTCTACTGTGCGGCTCGATATGTTTCATTTGTTGATTATAAAAAGGATTAGACGTACCATATTACCAGAGAACAGAACAAAAGAAAACTTTTGACAACCACTCTAATCAGAAGACAAATAGTAATACAACAACAACCCATAATCTCAAGTTTCTGGAGAGGCTAGTATGTTTGATTTTGAAAATTCGGCGGGATTTAAAAAATTCCTAATTTAAAAGGTTAGTTGAAACTGGTTAACCGCTAGAGAGGCAACGCAGTGTTCTGGCAGGTGTAATTCGGATATTGGGTTTAGCATAAGCTGTTAGAATGGATTTAAACCCATGAATCCCTCCATTACTACAGTACATTGGGCCACCAAGGCGTTCACTTTCTACTGAATTGGTTTACTGAAAAGTGTGATTGCCAAAAAGTGAGCTTTTAAATTGTATGTAAACAATGCCAAGCAAGAGAGAGAACGTCTGAATCCAAAAATTGATGAAGTTGTTCACTGTTACTACTAATTATCGGGCTTTTCTTATCCATGCGTTGAAGAATAGTTTTTCTTAAGTGCCTAATTTGACAACAATGCAAAACTAAAAATTAATACAAATAACTTTTCCGTTATCTCTTATTTTTCTTTTTCTCCTATTGTTTGATTTAATCTTATTAAAAGAGCCAGCGTCTAATTAGCTACATAATTTGCAAAAATCACATTTAAATGGTTGCCTTTCTCGGAAACCTTTTGGACAGAAGGAAAAAATTGTTAACTAAGTATGCAATGAAAATATGTAATGAAATTTTTATGGGCACTCTATAAACTCGACTACAAAAGTAGATAAATAAGTCTTTATTATGAACCTACATACGTCAACTCAACAAAGAAAATAAAAAAAATTATTTGCTAACAATCAGTATTGAGAATATAAAACAAACTGCAACGAAATAGTCATTTTAAAAATTCCACAATCTGCCGGATACGTGCCATTTAAAGGAAAGGTAAAATCTAGACATTTTTAAAATCAAATAGGTAAAAATAATAATTTTTTCTTGGTTTCTCTGAATTATTTATAACACTTTTTATTAGGGAAGTTAGCGTAGCGTGATTCATGCATATCCTGGGAGAAACAGGTCGGGCTTGTGCGGGTAAGCTCCCGTTCCGGTTTAGAGTTCCGGTTGATCGATAGGGGTAGGACAGGTTTAGTCCATTAGTATCCTGTTACGGAACCCAAGCACAGACAAATCACATTAATTATTATATTGCTATTACAGTTTCTGTGTACACTTCACTTAATTTGTGTTGTAGTTGCTTATATAATTGAAAGTTTTATGCATAAATAAATAAATTGCAATATCTCTGGAATTACACATGAAAACTTAATGAATCATCCACTTTCTGTATAGCATATGAAAGAAATAAGTGGCCCTAATTTTCTTTTATTATAAAAATTTTCTGTTTGGGGTTCAATTTATAAAATGTTACTAATTGTTTATATCTTTTAAGTAAATATACAATTTATTTTCCCTTTGTCAGTAGCTTAAAATATAAATGACTGAGACTTTCGTATAATAAATTTAAACCAGTATACATTCGAATACAGTTTTCACGGTACAAGAATTTCCTTTTCATAAAATTGGTGGGAAGGGGTGCACCAAAACAGCCTTTTTCTGTTGTTTCCAGCGAAAATCGCAATTCGTAGCATCGTTTCAGAGAAAACCCAATAAATCATGAGGGTGTTGTACTTTTATCGCATTGTAAAACGTAAAACGTGCGCTAATGATGTTGTATTAAAATAAGAGAGAAAAAGTAAAAGATAACGGCTTAAGAAAAAAGGAAAGGGAAAAACCTAAAAAAACGAAAAAAATAATGAAAAATTGATCAAATCCAAAAAACTACTTGAAGCATTAAGGTGTTTTACGCGAACGTGTCTAGAATCTCTTCTCTTTCATTATTAAAACTCAATTTGTGCACACTTTACAGCTTGAGAAATAACATTTCTTTATGTGCACCTCGAAAATTATACTATCAAACTACCGAGACAGGCTGGTTGTTGTATATATTCGAATAACGATCGAAAGAGGTGCGAGGAACGTTTGTGTTTTATATTGTGCAATTCTTGTAAGGAAATAGATTCAAATAAGGAATAAATCAGCTTATTTGCATTCAGCACGAAGAAAATTAGTATCAAAAGCTCTTTCATGTTCATAGCTTTGAGAACGTTCTGTGTACGTACTACGTAAACCGCACAAAATCTTGATAAAAGGTTTCATTTCTTCTCTTTTAGCTTTCCCAGAAAATAATATCAGTTATTGTTGCTCAAAACGGAAAAGTATAATCAAATTATTATTTTGCTACACATAAATTACTAAATCTAATATCCAAATTACAAGGCGAAGAAAAGGTTAATGTGCATAAAAGCCTTATCTTGAACGATCTATTCAAAAAGATCTAAAGCAGGGAATTTTCTCGCATAAAATATTTAAAGTGAACTGGGAGAATAATATGATATTTGGATTTCAAAGAATTGGATTTTAGTTTTTTCAGCATACTGCGAGAAATATTAGTTTTTGTTTTCTGCTTTTCAGTAAAAATAGTCGTTCAAGATAGAGAGATTATTCTTGGTTATATCGTAATGCAATTTATATCTGAGATACAATAATCGGCTGGATATTGAAAACTGCATTCAATCTCTATGCTTATGCCAAAAAGCACAGTTGCATTGCTGATTGTTATATCTATAATTCACCGCGTTAAAAATATTGCTTGTTGTCTTGAAGGCACAAAAGTAAAATTTTATAAAAGCCCCTTAGTTATTCTTGTGGTTCTAGTATTTTAATTCCATGGGTATCATTGTAATGTGACCAGAAAGAGCAAAACCAAAAATAAAATAAAAACGTCAAGTCAAGGAATGAAATTTTAAATTTGTCCGTTGTTACTTTGACTCATTTATCTCAAGCATGTCAATAGTCCAGTTGTCGATTTGTTAATCAAATGATTTACTTTTACAAAAAAAAAACGAAAATAGAAAATAGAACAGAAAAATCTCAAGTTCAAAATAAAATTAAAAACCAACTAGTTCTAAATTTGGGTTGGTTTTTCGGAGAAGTTGTACTTTGTTATGAAAAATCTAAATTTAATTTATTACTTCTGTCATTTATTAATTGACTGTCTTTTTCTAACTCTTCATTTGTAACTAACTCAAATATGACCTGTCTCTTATTTAAATAGAAATATATGGTGAGTTGCAAAAAGAAAATGACGTAAAACCATTCCTCAATGTTAAAATCATTGCATTCTGAAAAATTATGCAACATAATCATCTGACGTCTAATTAATATCTGTAGATTAATTCAGCATTTTTCTATAGAAATAAAAATATTTTTATAAATTCATATATTTTTAAGGTAAATAACAAATGTGTCATCATCTTATGTGTTGACCTTGATGATTATACTCTTTGCTAATGCGTCTGAAATGCATAATACAATTCAGACAAATTGTGCGTTCCTTTACAATGAAGCATAATTTTAATAATCTAATAATGTTTTTAAATAAATGCGTCATTAGCTTTTTTTTTCTAAATTCAAACATTCTTTTTAGATTAATTTCCTAGATTCAATAGTTTACTAAAATTATAGAATAGCAAATTAATAAATAAATGCATTTCGGATTTAACATTTCTTCCAACATAACCGACAGAGCCCGTTTTGTTTTCGTACAGTCAAATTCTATCCTACATAACTTTCTTCTAAACTTTTTTCTACATGAAAAATTAACTAACAAAATGATATTGCTAGCTAAGATTAACTTCCTTAAACTAAATCAATATACATTATAAGAATACTACTTTTTTACTGAATTCTTAACAACTCTTAAAAATTTAAAAATTTTATTTAATCTTAATAATAGGCCAAAAACCACAAAAGTATACGTGATACATGTTCGAACCAATTGTAGTTATTTAGCAGCAGAGTTGGGCATTAATCGGTTAGATTTATTTAATCGATTAATGAACTAAAAATTACTATTAAAAATTATTATATTATCACCAAGAAAAATCGCAATGAATAATAATCGACTAACACAACCAATCGCATAAATCAGTTGACACTTGAATTAGTCGTTAATCATACAAAACGACTAACGATTAAATAATTATTAATTGATTGAAATAATTATTAATCATGACCTTAGTTGAACTAAACAACCGCCTTTTATGATTCTTTAATACACTCTTTTGTCTTACAAAGATATTTTTAGCTGAACATGAATATCCCCAAAAATAGACTTCAGTCTGGTAGCCATCTGTGGATGATACACCATTATCAATTGTTGTTTCGTAAAGGGAGGTTTCAGGATTCTCAGAAAATAAGAGATAGAGCTCATTTTCTTAATTATGTTATCACAATGTTGCCTCCAACTGAAAACATTATTTATAACTATGTAAACCTAAAAATTCAACATTATTTACATTTTCTATTTGGTTATTATTAATATTTAATTGTGCAAATTGGATAATGGATACATGTGTTACGGAAACAACTGGGATTAATGACCCATCGGTAGTGTAACCATATATAAAATTGATATGCCACCTGTAATGCTAGCCTCTACAGACAGGTCGTGAGCTAAGAGAGTTTATATTAATAATAATAATACGGTAATTTTAGGTAAGCTGTAGTAGAATGTCGGTGTAGTTTCGAATAGAAGACCGCACAGCTGATCTTCGTATCTAGGTCAGTAGGCGCGATGTTAGCCAGGGTCGAACCACAAGTTCAAATGATACACAAATAAATGAAATGGAGATTGTACTGCACTCTATGTAGATCCTCACTTTCACAATGTGAACTTAAGATAATAAATCCGTATGAGAATGTCGACGCCACTGGATTACGGGACAGCTGATGCTTAATAGGTATGTTTATAACCCAATAAAAATCGGAATAAGTTAATAAATATATTGGCATACTGTAGAAAAGAAAATTTAAAAACAGGTTACAGCAGTCTAGGTCACACTGTTAGACAACTTATATACACACATAAATAAACATCAATAAACAAATAAAACTGCACCAGATATAAACATATACACAGTAAATGCGACCAGATGAAGCTTATTTACATACATAATACATACAATGAATCTCCCGCAAATATTAGAATAAAATTCATTGATCATTTATGAAAAAAGCATAAACATTAAAATATGAAAAATATTAACTGTGGATTGCAAATTTTATATAAATAATTCGTCAAACAAGAACAATTTGATAAAATTGTTAACTAATAAAAATCTTCGTTATCAAAACTTAATATAAATAAGCAATAAAGATAACCACCGACTTTATAAATATCGTTTATAAAGAAAATACAACCAAATATAAGATATTAAAAATTCGAAACATGTTAGTTACGTTACAATTCAGCAAACAATATATTTCTATTAATTAAACAGTATTAACGGACCTTTCACCACTGTGAAACGGTACGTCGGGTTTCTCACTGGTATGAAACGATGTTTTGAGACTCTTCACCAGTGTGAAGCGGTGATAAAGTAATCTTTATGATAAATCATTTTTATCCAAGCGGTTGGTGACGTGGCGATAATATGCAGATATATTTCGCAAATAATTGCAGATGTAGGTTGACAAATTGTATGAGTCAACAATGCTCTATCATAAAAGATTTAAAAAAAAGTGTAAAGTTTATTTACCATACGGGAATTAATTCAATACAAAGAGAACACAGTTGTTGGCACAGAATACGCTAAACTCGCGGCACTGGTTCACACAAGATTTAATTTACAGTTACTACATAAATCCTTACAAGAATGGACATCTTCCTCATACGTTAAGTAACAAGATATTTTAATTGACTTTCAAAATATCTATACAGAGCGAGGCAGTACGAGTCTTGTAAAAACTTTGATAAAAATATTAAGATATTATAAGATAAATAACGGTACGGTAGTTTTGAGAGTTCGTTGTGAAATTATTTGGCAATTTCCACCTGCTGGCGATGATTTTAGAGGTACGGTGTGATACATGTATATAAATTGTTTAACGAAGACAGAATTTATTCGCCATATTTTCACTCAGGTATAACTCCACCTTAGCAGAAACTAGCCAAACACTTGACTATTTCTCGGTAGTTTGCGAAATTATTTCTATGTTCCAAAGTTTCACAAGAAAAGACACGAAAGACACGTGCTTTTGCTTCGATAGCGGTAGATCAACTATCTTGAGCGATAAAGCGTGAAAGGTAATTTCCAAACCCCCAAGAGGCTGGAACTATCAGAGAATTGGTTGATCAACATATCGGGTAATCGGACAACCAATAAAATAATGCAAGAAGGGTGTGATTTAGCGAGAAATTTGGACGTTGCACTCGGCAATTATAGAATTATAAATCTTGTCTGTGCTAGACGAGGTGACAGATTTACAGTTTTAAGGGTAATAAAACCAAGAGGTAAGAGTATAAAATTCTCTGAAACGCAAAAACAAAGTCTGAAGAATTAAAATTTAAAGATAATTTCCTTCTAGATCAAGCCCTAATACTCTAATTTTAAATACTTAGAAAACATTTTTATAAAAGAATCCTAGAGAAATTTAACGTTCCTAAGCCATAAATTTAGACAATGTCAAGGGACATTAAACCAAGAGGTTTTTATGCTACAGAAAGACGTTAAACTTTACATTTACAAAAGAAAAGATTCAAAATAATAAAACGATTAATTGTTACTTACAAGCATAAATAACTTATTAAGGATAAATTTGCTAATTACTGAATTTTTCTAACACATGAAAATTAATAAAATGAGTTTTCTGAAAGTTTAGATAAAGATTATTACTACAAAACCACTCCTATAAATTTTTCAATGCAGCATTAACCCTGCTGTTCCATCATATTATAGTGTCATGACAGTCGTTTTGCTAGTGAACTGTCAAGATCTTCGATTTTCGAAGTTTTTTAAAAAATTTTCTAAGTGTTTGGAGTCGGAGAGTTTTTTTCGCTGGTGTCTTTTGATTCTCTAAATAGATATACATGCATTGATAAGGTTAAATTCTTTCTGTACAACTTTAATTTTAGGGGTAGCTGTATGGAACTGTTACCTTTCCTTCTTCCGCAAGAGAATTCACATCTTAAAATTTTTTCGAAAAAATTAAGCAGTTTTGAATGCATGAAAGATTGTTACCACTTTTTTCAAAAACTGACCTCAACTCTGCTTACGAAAAAAGATCATCCGACAAACAATTAACTGACTGTCAGGTACGAATCACAGGGCAAGTGAAAGTAAAGAAATTAAATAAAAATATACAATACTATTAAGCACTTCACCATATCGTTCATAAGAGGATGGGGCTACTAACCTGGGTAAGTAAGCAACAACTTGCTTGTAGGGCAGAAGTTTACGCAGTGACAGCCTAAAGCGAGATCCGAGCGCAGAAACCTTGAAAGACTCGACTGGTCGGATTTCAAAACCAGAAGAAACGTATCAAATTCAGGATATACAGAAGGAAAAGAAATAGTGCACACTCCTGGAATACATAAAGAGAAAGTAAACGAAAGTTACAAAAGG
This sequence comes from Ignelater luminosus, assembly GCA_011009095.1. Taxonomy (NCBI): domain Eukaryota; kingdom Metazoa; phylum Arthropoda; class Insecta; order Coleoptera; family Elateridae; genus Ignelater; species Ignelater luminosus. Next base: position 37,984 of record VTPC01001160.1, read on the forward strand.
AATACAGCGATTCTAATAAACAAATTAACAAACAACAGCATAAGAGGGTTTTCTAACAAAGTAGGGAGTGTAACACAGATTGTTATTAATTACATAGCCGGACTAAAGAATTTTATGTAACGAATGATGACCTCAAAAATTCGTTACAAGCTTTACCCATTTGTTTCTAATATAGATTGTGTTAGAAAATGTCAATAATTTTAATATTTAACTTGAAAAATTTACTTAACAAAATAATCTGTACTAACAATTAAGTTACAAGCGCTTCTAACTGCTGCAACCCTTCTTTCTTTTTTTTATCTTATTATTTTGTTTGCTTTATGGTTTTTTATTAAGACCATTACTGTGCAAGAGATTTTTAATATTACAAGAAGTTGGGGAATTGAAACATCTTTTTAATGGATTTTATGTTAATACCATAATTTTAAGTTAATAACATTTTTTAGGAGATTATTGGATGAGGGGTGGATAAAGCCAAGTCGTTTATATATTAAAATTATTTCATTAGAAATATAATTAAGTTCATAAATCCGAGATCAATATTTTCTCAGTTTCCCTCCCTTTAGTTTCAATTAATAATTTCTCTTTAACTTGAAACTTTAACGTTGTAAAGGATTTGTGTAAATGAAAACTTTACTCCATTTTATTTAATGGGAGGGAAAGTTACTAACAGCTGATTATAGAGCTTTAAACTGGAATTTATGTAAGCTGGTAATTAAGTACAAATGTGTTATAATGCCACTCTATAAATTAGATTGATGTTATCATTTAAACATCTTACTCAAAATTGTTGTAAAGAGGAAGATTTATATTTTAGCATCGGCTTTAATTTTGCTAATGTTAGACTTAAATTCTCCTAAATAACGTATTTCGGAATCATACATAATACAAACTAATATGACTACTAGAACAAATTTACAGAGTGTCCCAGAGGTATTGTGGTGATGCCGATGGAATAACTAACAAGTCTACAATTAAAAGTTTATTATAATATCCAACAACATACAAATAAACATAAACTGGATAACTTTGAACTAGGAACAACGTAATACGTAACACGGAGCATTCATCAACGGTCATGTCATTCTCTTATATCACACACTGAAACAATCCAAGTTACACCTTCTATCTTCATCGAGTTAATATTCTAGCAAGAAAAAAAGATTCTTATGTAACTTTATTATTTGTAAGAGTATCATAAAATGCTCTAAAAAAAACTGTATACGTACAAAACGGTTGTCTGCACATTTCATAATTATTCTGGACTATATACAGAGCACCCTGTACATTTTGGTATTTTTTTAATATTAATCTTACTGCGTCTTGGAGATCATTGAAATCTTTTACTGAGAGTAGTAGCAGTACATGGCAGTATTTTAAAACTAATATGCTTAATTTTGATATCGTCTTTTGTTTATTTTAGGTGAGAATAAATTTCATTCTCGTTCCTCTAATAATATAGTTAATATTGTATTAAACATAGAAATTTTGCAAAAGCTGTTTTATGGTTTAACAAACATATTTTCCCCGCAAATCAAAATTAATCTAACGAAATGCATTTTGCTTTTAATCTCCAGTTTTCTACATTTAAATGCATATAGCAACTTAGAACGTGATCGTAATATCTGGTGAACACATTTCCGATCACGTCAGCTGTATCACAATTCCACTTATATTTTTTCCTATCGATTTTCATTTAAATGTGTTCAAAATCACATGTTTGCAAGTTGGTCACGTATACTTAGATTTCGAGATTTCCATTTCCTTTTTTCGGTTAAGTAAATTCCTTATAGTTATTAAAAAGAAAAGGGGGCGCCAGTGGTTAAAAAGCTCATCTTACGTGAACCTCTTCAGAAGTAGGAGATTCGATCCCAGAACCATTATAGTAATTGCATTGACATCTTCAAACTCCTTCAGCTTCAGACGCGTATTTTATGTCAAACGAATGTTTACGGGTCTTATAAGAGAGACGGTGTCCTCTTAACACGAAATTGTGCGTGAAATATTACAAGCAAAATGCTTTTATAAAATCCCCTCGTTCCGGTTATCGTATAAGGAAGTTACTTTCATGTGTTTTTTTTGTATATTTGTAGGGGGGTATACCAAAATTGTACTTTCGTTACTACCTGAATTCGAAGTTGAAATCTAAACACTTTTATATATCTAAGATATAGTTCAATGTAAACACATTCAAATCAAAGAATTTTTCTCACATCAGATGCTATTGCTTTAATGTTTTCAAGATATAACTAGATATATATTTAATTAGTTAATGTTCCTTCACTTAAGTAAGTGGTTTGGCCACATTTTAGAAATCTAAAGAAATATAATCTTTAGGTTCTAATCAAGTTCGACAAATAACGTGTGAGCTGCTGTGAACTTATGACGTCAGAAATCTATCTATTTTTTGTAAATACTAAACCAAATATTTTAGGAGATCGGAAATGAGTAGAATAGCTTTTTATCAGAATAAAGAGCATGACCTTAAGATACATTTAACTTGAATACACAGCTTATTAATCAATAATGTTAATATGACAACAATGCACTATAACAGCACAATGTAATTGCTACGCAGCTGTCTGACATACCTTTGGAACGTTTGTGTGTGGTCTTAAAGGGAGGATTGGCAGCTGATTTCTAAGAAGTAAAAATTAGCTGATGTGCGGTCACTGCTAATGTGGGTAGTTTGTGCGTCTTCACATGAAGAGTTGACTCCAGTTCAAACTTAGGAAATAATCGTTGTATAGCTACTTATGGACCAGCAACCCTTTCAGAAGTAAACTGGAGGTTTCACAAGTTTTCAAGGAAATAAGCATTAATCATTTTAGAATACAAAATAGAAAGATATTCCTGTCTTAAAGAAAATAGAATGTGCAAATATGGTCAAATTACTAGACCTCGCGTATATTCCCATACAACTTTACTGCACGAGTTTACTTAAAATTTTGCAAGAAAAAAATCGCCTAACTAATCTTTAATTTGATAGTAGGCAATTCGGGCCGAAACGAGTGAAATTGGCGGTGAATTAACATTCCAGCTGTGACAATAAAGATGACTGTACTCAGCGTCAATTTTGCATTTATGTTTAATCACGAGCTGTTTATACAAATGTGGAATTAGCCAATCTCAATATGAATCTGACGTATGGACTGGTTCAATTATTTCCCAATCGAAAGTAACCGATAGAAAGCATTTGCAGTTGAAACTGTGAATATAAGTAGATCCAAAACCATCTTAACACCTGCAATTAAAGAAGAAAGTTTAAATAAAAACTTTTGTAAGCACTACAAAAGTAGAGAATGCTCTAGAGATTTTAAACTTATTACCGAAAATCGTACTGAACAATCAACTACTCCATTCGTACCATGTTCAACGCGTGTAAAATCCATCTCCGGATAATAATGTTCCAAGACTTGGGTTTTACAGTTGGTTTGCGCAAGAAAATGTTCCCAATTTTAATTGTATTAACTTAGTGCTTTTGGATAAACCTGTAAATATTCGTCTGTATTTGAAGAAAAATCTGCATGGTATGGTACAAAGCAGACATCAACAGTAATTTAGCGCTAACGTATGAGCTGGCATTTTTGGTGATAAATAATTAAAATCTTATTTTGGCCAAACAGATTGACAGGCAATCTTCACAAACAATTTTAGACAATAACTTTCCAAATTTATTAGGGAATGCAGTGCTTCATGCACGACAGAGCACCATCACACTCCAATCTTTAAGCAAGACAGTTTCTGAACGATAAGTATGGTGATCGATGGATAACTGCAGTGTAATAGATAATATTCCAGACATTTTCAAACATATTCGACAGTTTATGCTAAGACATCTAGATTGTTGAATACAAGTTCAACCAACAGAAAATGCTACACTGATTTGTGAAAATGGATAAAAGATATAACATGGAGGTGTCAAAACAGAAGACAAAATGTATCACAATATCTAGAGAACCCGTAAGATGCAAGCTAGAAATAGAAGGGGCAATGGTGAAACAGGTTATGAATTTTAAAGGAGTGAAAGTGAAATGAAAGACCAAGCGATTAAAGAAGCCGTGGCGTTGGGATGTCTGCGAGAAGTCATATGGCGGAACAATTATACGTCAGTGGAAAACAAGGTTGGGATATACAAAACATGTATATCAATATTAACGTACGCTGAGGAAACAAGCAAAACACAACAAACGCTGAGAACAACAGAAATGAGAACGTTATGATGCATCGCGGGTAAAACACTACAAGACAGGATACCTAACTCCCAGATACAGGAACTATGTAAGACACAGGACATTATAAAATTCGTAAAAACTAGAAGAAATGAATGGAATGACCATATAGAAAGAATAGATTGTGAAAGATTACCCAAAATTGCAAGAGATGGGAAACCAAAAGAGAAAGACGCCAGGTAGACCACCAAAGCATCGGCATGCATTTTGGGTTGCCTACTTTACAGATTTTTCTTCTAAAGGCCCTTTGGTTTGAAATGTTATTCTATGACAAGTTTTAAGAAGAGACAGTTATTGTTTAGCGCTAATTATTAGTGATTATTGCCTGTTGCGACTACAGGGTTGCCTTTCATAGCACAGGTATGTTAATTAAAAGATTTGTTAGACTTGAACCTAATTGCATGTCTTTCTAGGCTAGTTTGTATTCGTTTTTAACGATTTTGTTTGTTGTCAATGTTGATATCGATTTTTAAAATGCTCTGGTCTTAATCAAAAATAAAAATAACTTTCTAGTGGGTAAGCTTAATTTAACAAGGGTAATAAGATTGTGTAACTATTCAAATGTAACTAAGATTAACAAAAATGAAAAACATTTTCAACATTCTATTATCTATAAGTGCTACCTTTTCTCTATTTTATAACTTCGTTGGATTAATCCTAGGTTTACCTCCTACCACTATTTGTTACATGATGTAGGAGACAGCACATGGTTCTTACATCTTGCTCCAATTTTATTTGGACTATCATCAAGACAATAAAAATCCGTTTATCGTTCCAATGACAGCTAAAACATTTTTTCATTATTTTGCTGGTCGTTTTTAAATTGAATGCAAGACGTCTCTTTGCGGAGGTTCTAAAAAAAAATACAGCCGCGGTAAAGATGGACAACTTTATGGTAATACCTAATTAGAGCAGCTTTATAAGGTTTGCGCACGTTTACACGTTATTTCCACCTTTAACAAAATTGCACCTGAGCTCGAAACCCGAATAAGTATTTTATAGTCCAGCATCCATTAAAAGATCTGGAGTTAACTCTATATTAGAAATTAAATTTAAAAGTAATTATATTCACAGCAGATTAGTGAGGTTAGGTCTTTTTTCTAAATATTGTTTTTTGGTAAATTTCATGCTATATTCTATTAAATACAGAGTAGTTACTTGTACTTACTATTTATTGGAAACAATACGTTGATTCACTTTGGTAATTTTTTTAAATGCAATCAATAGAGGTTGTCATTAAAATTATAACTTAACGAATTGAACTTTATTCATACAGCAGCGCTAATGTCATGAGGTAATTTAACTATTTCGATTTGTAAAATGTCCGTCCTTAGCAAAATTAAGTCTTAATTGACGTTAGCGTTTGTATTAACATCTTAGTGATACGTACGCCTACGAGCTCACGACGCTTGCAAGTTAATTCTAACATTTTGATTAACCTATATAAAGGGTTTTGCTGCCCTTCGATCTTTCTAAGCCCTCGAATAACTAGTTGGAGGACTTTGTTCTTTTGCGTCTTTAATAATTTGTTAGAAAATTTAATTATTTGTCAATATACAGTTTTATTATTATTAAGCACAGCCTTAGTCGGTTTTTTTGAAAGAACCTCGCTCTGCATTTGCTTATTTCATATACAGATTTATTTGCATATTTGTTATTAACTCTTACTTTAAATTTTGTTTATTGTTCTTGTTTATCATTTATTTACAGCTTTTTATATTTACCATGTGCCTGTCTATTATACAATTTCTAATAATTACAATTACAATATCTAGTGCTTATTTATTTGTCCTTTTCTCTTCTTGCTAACAGATTAAGATATATCTATTCAATTCATCTGACAAGTTTACTACTACTACTACGAGGGTGGTCTGAAAAGTTTCCGACCTCAACGTGAAGATGGCAGCACTCGTAAATAAAAGCTACTAAATTTCGTTGTTCATCTGTTGACAGTTACTCACCACAGTTTCAGCCATTTTGGACGCGGAGTTTTTATGTAACAGTCGTTTGAGTGAGTTGATGTGAGTTTTTTTGTGAAAATAGACAAAATCGGGTATCGAGCTGTCATTAAATATTTGTTTTTGAAAGGCAATACGCCTTCGCAAATAAAAGATGAGTTGGATTCTGTGTATGGGGACTCTGCACCATCATTTACCACAATGAAATTTTGGGCTGCTGAATTTAAACGTGGCCGTAAGAGCTTGGGAGACGATGAACGTTCGGGACGTCCAAAAACTGCAACTACCGACGAAAAAATCGCCAGAGTTCACCAAATGGTGCTAGACGACCGCCGAATTAAAGTGAGAGAGATAGCAGAGGTTATGAACATGTCAAAAGAACGTGTTTGTCACATATTAAATCAACATTTAGGCATGAGAAAGCTGTCCGCGCGTTGGGTGCCGCGTTTGCTCACGTTAGACCAAAAACGTGTTCGAATGAATATTTCCAACGCTCTTTTGGCGCAGTTTAGGCGAAATAAATCCGAGTTTTGGCGCCGATTAATTACTGTAGATGAAACTTGGATACACCATTATACGCCCGAAACAAAAATACAGTCCAAACAGTAGACTGCATAGGGGGAACCGGCTCCAAAAAAAGCAAAAACTGTTTTTTCGGCTGGGAAAGTGATGGCGACTGTTTTTTGGGATAGTCATGGAGTTATTTTAATTGATTATCTTCAAAAAGGAAAAACCATTACAGGAGCATACTATGCATCATTACTTGACAAGCTGAAGGCAGAACTTGCGAAAAAACGGCAACATTTGCAGAAAAAGAAAATCCTGCTTCACCAAGACAACGCACCGTCTCACACCTCAGCGGTTGCCATGGGGAAAATCCACGAATTACGGTTTGAACTGCTTGACCATCTGCCTTACTCACCAAATCTAACCCCAAGCGACTTCTTTTTGTTCCCTCATCTAAAAATTGCGCTCGGAGGACAAAGATTTTCGTCAAATAAAGAGGCAATCACCTTCGTGAACAATTATTTTGCAGAGAAAAATGCCGAGTACTATTTGGACGGGTTACAGCGATGGGAGCATCACTGGAAGAAGTGTATAAAGTTACAAGGAGACTATGTTGAAAAATAAAAAAAAATTTTCAGAAAAAATGTCTTGTATCTTTGTTAGGTCGGAAACTTTTCAGACCACCCTCGTATATAGTTTGTTTTGGAGCCATATCTCTACTAACTGTTCAGAGGCAACGACATCTTTCATTTGCCTAGATGATGGAGGATACAGCGCGGCGATTAGAACTGGTGCTCTGAAATATTTCTTTATCTGATTTCTAGGTTTTTTCTGTTTTTCCCACCTTCCAGGATTTACAACACGGTCAGTTGAACTAGCCTGAGTCATGCTAACTGCTTTCTCTTAGTGAGCGGTCAGTTACTGGGATAAAAGGTAACAACATAAAGATATAGTAAAACGATGCAGATCCTGAAAAGAAAGATAAGAAGGATTATTTTAAGTAACCAAGCTGGAGACGGTCTAAAGAGAGGCTATGACAAAAACAACACAAGTAGCAAGAATAATAATAAATGCCAGTTGCAGTTTCACTAACTAAAAAGACTTAAAGATCATAAATTAAAGAAGATTTGCCAGACTGGTTGAAAGATAAAAAGATCAAAAGACTGCATTAATCTGTTTCCCAAGAACCAAACAGTACTTTAAATTTTCTACTGAAGTGCATGGAACCCATTTAGGATCATAGAACTTTAAATGTATATGGACAAATGAAATGTAAATAAATTAAAACTTGAGCTTTTTGTAATTTTGATTTTAGGTCTCGCCGGGAGATGGGTAATGTCAAAAGGGTAGAAGTTTAGATAGAAACTTCTACGGAGAATGTGGACATTCACGTCTAATTTGTAGATTTTTGAAGCGCTTATTTAGTTCACTACACAGCTTTTTTGACTGGTACCAACAAAGCTACTGTATCATCAACCAACATTATGACGTAATTGGTCAAAAAATAGTTACTAATACTTTGTACTCCAATAAATACAACCGATTTACAGAAATCCCCAATCTAGGTATTTAAAATCAGCAAGCATCTAACTGCTTGCTCTTCGCTGTGCTTCAAAGATTTTCAAAGGTTGGTCATGTCTGTGCAAGACCCGGGGTAGCGTAAACGTATAATTTAAAAATTTTGTATAAATACACCATTGATATACCTGCTGCAGCAAATAATAAATAAGACGTAGCAATATTTATTGATGATGACGACTTTTAGTCTGCTACATGTTTTAGGGGCTGTGCTTCCGCTTCTATTTTAAATATCAATGGTATGCTGTTAGCTACTTTTGGCAATTAATTAGCTGTGCGTAATTTGCTTCTAACGTTACTAAGTCAAACATTGCGTTTTCTCTTTTCCAATTATCATCTTTCACGAATGCAGTGCTGCGTTTTTAATATCCATTTACTTCTCTCTACCGCTACATAGACATCTAGTTTACGGAGACTGGTGAACATTATTGGACAAGTCAGACTAACGATTAGAAATTTAGTTGTTAATCGTCACGAACGATTTATGAGTAAATTAATAGTTAATTGTATGAGACGATTAACAATTAGCTTAGATATTAATGACAGTAAACGCTTAACGATTGAAATAATCGTGAAAGATAGTCGTACGAGACGATTGAATATTAAATTAATTTTATGGAACGATTAACGATTAAAGATCAATTGCATGGAACGATTAACAATAAAACTATCTGTCTAATTAAACTAATACTGAACGTATTTAAGCTATAAGCAATTTTAAGTATCGATTGCACCAACAATTTGATTAATTGGTGATCAAAAATCCATAAGCAAAGTATGGTTTTTGATCTGCAATACCGTTGGTGCAATTCGCCCTAATTAATTGTAGAACATGAATATTGACTAAATTAATTACAATCTATTAATGATAGAAATGATTAACTTTCAGGGTATAAACTGTAAGCGTCGACCATTGTTTAAGTTATTCAAAAAAAGAAAGTTGTCATTAATATGTCGGAAACAGCCATCTTGAATTTCGTTTTAGCATTATCTTAAGTGTATCTCATTGAAGCGAGCAACTTTCATATTAAAACTTTTTACATAGCTTTTTAACTTACGGAGATATTTGATTTTTTAGAAAACCGCGGTTTCTACTTTTTTGGAATAATTGCTAATTGGTTATGAATTTTAAACTTTTCTAACCTAAATCTGAATCGGCATACAAAATTGCACAACATTGTCCATTTAACCAAGTCTCTAACTACAATAATAAGAAAGTTACCCATGCAATCCCACTCGATCTGGGACACACTGTATGTTATATGATTGTTTTATTATATTTTCTATATTGTTAAAAAATGTTTTTAGGCTTGCTATATATCTGATACTTTAGATTTTTGGACTAAATAAATTATTATTAATATTATTATTATTACAACGAAATTTAAAAAAATTCGTTTTTGAATTCGTAAATTCTGTCTGTCTGTTGGTCTGTTGCCATGTTTCCGTAACTTTACAGGACATGTTACTATATATGAAATCAACTTAGAATTTTCTCCTGATTACTGATACATAATCGGTATTTCGATACCTCGAATAGTTTTTGAAATAATCGAGACCGAAAATGGCAATTTTCACTGGTTCTAGATAAAGGTATGAGAAAAATTGCACATATTTCTAGCCAAAGAACGAAAAAATGGTTTTGCAAAGTTTTACTTCTCAATCGAGAAAAACAAAAAAATCGAATTTTTAGTGGTAGAATGTTTTTAAAACAATTGAATGTAGTATAGGCAATTTGAAATAATTACAAATTTGTATTAAAAAACAGCTAATTGATTATAAACTTCAACTGTTTTTTGTAATGGCCTCTCTATGCGACTATGGCTCATTTACCTCTGAAAATCGAAAATCGGCCGGTAAACAATTGTATGGAATTTTCTGATAAAATATAGACACTACAGTTTGAAACTGGATTAATAACCAGAAATCCTGGCAGTGAACCATCAAGAACTGTTGTAGATAACGTAGTTTACTTTTTAAAGCGCATTTCTTTTGCTTATTTTTGCAAAAAAGCTAACACGATGTTTTACCAAATTTGAATCTCAGTTGCTCTTTTACTGAAAAACAATGGCAAAACATGGCAATCTAATTTTTGAGTAAATTTGAACCTTAGTCGTTTTTATTCTAAAATAATGCGTTTTTCTAAATTTTCTTTATTGTTGGTAACATCGAAATTACATTACCTTTATTGGAGGTTTTGAAACAAGCAGAAAATTTTATCAAGAGTGACATTTTGTCTTAAAACCAATAATCGAAAAGTTTTCTCTTTTGTATACCCCATCGCTTTATACACTGTAGTGTATATGTCAACTCATTAAGCTTAATATTAAAATTCCAATAACTGGGGGGTAATGACGCCCTTGGAATCTTTAATGATGATTTCACCATATTACACCGTCTTACCTTTGTCGAATTTCGGTGCAAACAAAATTATTTAAGGAGCAAATTCTACTCAGACTTTGTTTTATTATACTTCAACAAGAATTACTTGTTTTACTACAGACCTTCTCTAATTTCTCGAACGTTGAACTTAAACCATTTTATTTTGGAACGTCCACGGCCTTGATTCAATTTGGAAACCACCTGTATGAGAATTCAATATTCTTCAATATTCCAAATCAATAAAAATTTGTAACGGAAAGAACTTGAAATAGAGGGCTAATGCCCGTTACGGATATCGGAAGATGTTCACTTCCGTAGCTCTAGTCAGAGATGGGTGTGTGGTTCAACTTAAACTTACCTTTAAAACAAGGAAAAAGCTTACACTCATAGAAACTCTTAATAATTCAAAAAAAGATATTTTAGATTAAGGGCGCTAGAAGCTGAAGGTCGAAAGGGAATCATCGGCCAGCCCACGCAGCTTCTCGTAGACTAACACCCAGTATATGGACTACTTACAAAGTAACACCCTGTATGTAGGTGGCTCAAAAGAATATCACCCTGTATACAGGTGTCTCTAAAACATTTACAGTAAACACTTTATTTCTCAAAGATGATTCGAGTTATAATGTTTGACGCTCTGAACTCATTAATGCTAAATATACAAGATTTTGGCAAGGGGATTGATTTGATTCACCCTTAACTTACCAGAACGATAATGAAAAAAAAACATAGTCAATTGGGGGCCCACTGGTCACGCTTATATGCCAGTTTTGCAAGCTAAAGATACATTAAATTTATATTCAAACTTAGTTTATGCTGGTCCTTTTAGTGATCCATTAGATGGCTTGCACTGTTAAGTAAAATAACACAAGTACACAAAATAAACTCCCTTACACATAATTTTCAATAAAGCACCAAAGAAAACTTTGCTATGGTTTATTACACTAAAAGTTGAAATCAAAACAAAACATTAAAATACAAAAGAAACCTTAAGATTATAGTTCGAGTATTCCAGCCGGAAGTGAAAGAAGCAAACTATAAATAAATAAAAAAAGTAATAATTTCTTAATTAAAGGAGAAAAAATAGATAATTATAATTTGGCTTTCTTTATTAGCAGAACAAACGGTCGTTTTAGCTATGAACGTTCATTATACAAAAACTAAATTACATTAAATAACAGTAATAAAAGAAAGCAATTCTTATATACTAAATCCTGGGTTTATCTTAAAATTGCCATCGTGGACCCAGTGAAGCGTCCTTGAAAGTGTAAACGGCGACAACCAGAGGCTGCAGGTGATTGTTAAACGAACACAACAGTGATGGTTTGTTATTTAACTTATGCCATAAACAGTTAAAAACTTTTCAACATTAAACAAGTCCAAGTAAGTAAGGATTATTTTCGACAAACTTATTTTAATTTTGCAATGTTTACTGCGGCGTTTAAAAACACAACGGATAGAACGAAGATTGTTCAACTGAAAGATTCTTTCATGTCGGCATAGGAAAACAGACACTTGTTCACAAAATGGTTAATTAAACGATTGAGATTAAATAAGTTCGGATAACAAAGATTAGAGCAACTTTACTTTTTCACAATCCCGGAGATTCCGGTCTAAATTCAACAATTAAATTACCTTTACACAAAAAAAACTATTTTGGCATATTGCACCAAATTTTCTACAAGTTCACACTTTGTCCTAATCCGTCCTAGAAGAACGTTTATGAAATTTTACGAAACCACTTTCGCATAAATTTCCACTAACATCAACTCTTAAACAAAGAACTTGCAGCATAAAACGTAAAGCTTGCTCACATGTGTACCCTTTGCAGAAACTAAAACCAGAATGCCTGCCTTTTCGAGGCTTGACGCGCGTGCTGGTCTCGATTATACGTGACAATGAAGTATGAAGTTAAATACAGTCACTTTTATCCTGAGAGAAAATGAAATACATGGGCAGCTATATAATAAATGGAAAGTTTCTACGGCCTATTAATACACTGTGATTTGTACTTGGACGTTTGCAACGCTCTTCAAAAACAAGGGTTTCTGAGAAATCCGCCGGGCTTGGCGACAGAAAAAATTGTGCAATAATGCACGTACAAGCTGGTAATTCGAGACTCGATAGGCCTTGAACAAAAGTATTCTTGTTGACCTATGTAAACAATTCAGCCAGTAAATTTATATGAAATGAAATAAAATAGTTAATTTAATTCTTACATGGGAAGAAAACTATCTGAACAAAATTTAAAACAAAGGTCAGATGAGTATGCACATTTTAAAATAACATTATAAATTATCGATAATCTATCATCACCGACACTTCTTTTAAAGGGAATAAAACTAAATCAACCAACTGTTAACAAAATGCAACGCCAATGTTTCTTTCAACTCACAATGTCACAACGTATGCTCCCAGTTCAAGAAGAAACGCTACCATATTGAATTATAATACTCATCATGCTCGAGAGGACGGAAGGACCACACCCCGAAGAAAATGTCATATCTATTGCGCTAAATTTAAAAATCTTGGAGTGATTAAGTTTAAAAAAATTAAATTAAAAAAAATATCGATGATTTTCGATTGATATTTCACTTTTTTAAATTGAATTAAAAACCTTAAAAGATTATCAAATAAACATAAGATTTTTAAACGAGAAAACAACGGATATTTAAAAAAGGCGAAAATACGAACGTAATTCAATGTTGCTCTGCAGGGGAAGTCCCGAAAGTTCGAACGATCCTATTTCTTTACAAAGGATAATTTAAGTAGGAAAAACTTAAAAATACAGAATTCCTAATTTAATATAACCAATAAGCAAACCAAATATTAAATTTAATAATAATATACGAAAATAAATTTAAATTATCATACCAACCTACAATAATGAAATCTTGGAGGGATTTTTAAAAAAATCTAAGTAATTATATTATGAAGAGTAACGAACCGTTACATAACATTATTTAGAATAATTTTATTATTGGATTGCTTAAAGATTTTCTTAATCGAAACTATTTTCTCTTTCAAGCTTTCGTTTATTTTTTGTAAACTTTTTCAGAGATTATGATATAAAGTATATAAAATTTATCTTTAACACATAGTAATATCGGTTTATCTAAATAAAACTTATATAAAATAGAAAATCTTTGTAATAATAAAAAAAATTATATTGCAAAATTTTCAATATATATATAAATATTTTATATCATATTCTCTGCAGACGTTTACAAAAAATAAAGGAAAGCTTGGAGAAGAAAATAGTTTCAAATAAGAAAGACCTTTAAACCAGTCAACCAGTGCAATAATAAATGGAATTACATTATTTATTAAATATAAAATGAAAATATTGCAACACGAGCATGCTAATTAGTATACGTCCGAAATTATCGAAGAATAAATGAATTAATGGAGCTACCAAGCAAATTAGACAGAATGTCAAACTCTCCTGCTTGTTTATGTAATTAAAAAAAAAGCTTGTTAGGCTGGCTTTCCCTATAATAGCAAAATGTGTTAAATATTGAAAAACCTTCAAGACAGCTTTTTGTTAACTTTAAAAACATTGCAGGAGGTTAAATTCTCTTAAAATAAAAAATATTAAAAAATTGTATTTTTAGTATTATAATCAAGTTAAACCAATAATTTAGAAAATTATTTGTTTAACACTGGGTAAATGAATAAGTGGTGGTAAATCTTATGAATTATGTAATTTTGATAAATAAACTGTGATATTTCCATTTACCCTTTCATGTCTAAGATATAATATGAATATTAGATTTGCATTCAACCTGTAAACAGAATTCTAATCAAATTGAATGTGTAAATAATTGTCAGTCTTAACGGAATATCTTGAATTGCAGCAGTTTTACGGAAAAGTACTATATTTGAATACGCACAATCTTCAGTTAACTTGAAAATAGAATGTATTATTCAAGAGAATACACAAATAGATTCTGCTCCTCACTAACTAAATCAAAATATCTTAGCGAACTTAACATGTATAAGTGTCATTTGTCAAAATCAGAGCCAACTTACATCCCGACTTTACAAACGTTTGAATGGCGTCAAGTGCTTTAAGGTAAATTTATTTCTTATATTTGAAATTCAATATTCCCTTTTCAACGACATTCTGAGATAACATATTAAATCGCAGAAGAAGAGCTCCAGTTGTTCTGATCTAAAGTTAAAACAAATCAGATATTTCGCATACCGTCAGCATTTTTTCAAGAATGTATATCCCAGTAAAATTTCTATCCCGAGAATATTACAAAAAGAACGAGGTGCTCTTTAATAGCGGATTTACAAATTAATTTATGATGTTTAATTTTAAATATTTTCAGGTAAAACATAATAAAAGCTGAGGCGTGAAAAGAATTTACGTTGAAGATAAATTTTTTGAAATTTGTTATATTCGCACATCAATGTCATAACTTTGCTAAATTATAACAGATTCCGTCAGAGGCTAAATAAAATTTTAACGTTATTAAAATTTACAAGATAATGTTCAGCCTGTGCGAATTATATTTACGAGATCCAGAATTAATATTAAAATCATAATTGATTTTTCCTACTTTATACCCTGCGGTTTTTTGTTTTGTGTTAATTAAAATTCTAAAAGAATGAGATCCAAATTCAAAGCAAACTAAAGTATCATAATAACACGTCAAAGAAATATATTTGCTTCAAAAATATTATTTTTACATTTATATACAATCAATGCATCGCATTCAAATTGTATTATTTCAACCCCGTCTAGCAAATATTACTATGTATGGAAAGCTTTTTGTTCTCGATAAAAGCTTTCACCTGTATCCCAAACCATAACAATACACAGAATGTAGTTTTCTAACATGTGTGGTATTTCCGATTGTGCATGCTGACGTAAGGAAACCGTAACACAATGTTTCCTCTTTTTTAAATACTTCCTAGTCATTTTATTAAATTAGTGGAAAAAATCTTATCTGACAAGTTATAACTTTAAGCTTCTCCTATAAAGAAATTTGTTTAATAAGACAAATGAAATGTTTGTTCGTGAACGAATTTAATAAAAAATAATGAACTGAAAATCTAGTCCCTTCTATAAAATATTCTGTAGTTTTACTAATGTTATTGTCACCTAATCAAATAGATTAATGGAAAATCGATGCTGTACTGACCTAATGATTATTATTATGTAGAATGAAGTTGTTAAGTTAATCGTTCTGATTATAATCGCCAGAGTATTGCTCGAGACTGTTTTTCTCCTTAATCTAAACTGAATTTAATATTTGCCATCAAAAATCCAATAATAAAAAACTGTTCTTCGATAGCAAACGCTTTCATAGCCAGAAGCAGACATCTGCCACGAAATCCAGTCTGGAAATGCTTTTGCTTTTCCTTTTTACGATATTTTCTAATAATATGTGAAAACGTCAGCATCTACAATTTTATATTAATTGTAGTAGCTTGAGGACTAATTAGAATAACGGATTTCCTATTCCTTGTCGTCAATTATTTCTAAAAACCTGTGTAAACACAAAACAAAGGTGTTAGTAGTTATTACAATCAATGTTATATTTGCAAAAATAATAAAAGTTTTTTCTTTTTCAAATTCTTGTTAGATTTAGTATTAAGTTTTTTACAAAGGTAATACATACAGAAAGTATTTGGCTTCAAAGAGGATTTGAATCTATAACCATCAATGTATTAACTTAATAGAAAATAAAATTCTAATTTTAGTAATTCTTGAATAAAAAAGGCGGTGGAAAGCTTAGCGACATAAGCTTTCTAGTATA